>JAOYNN010055217.1:0-12304 GCA_025770095.1 Goniobranchus kuniei | reverse complement strand
CAATAATCAATCTTGGAGAGAATGAGTGAATTTATCAGTACGCTGGCTGCTTCTGTTGTAATTTGTTGTCTGACTCGAGAGTTTAATTAATCTAATCATTTGCATATTCGAATAACAGATTCAGCTTCAAGCAATACGAAAGTGATCAATTTATCTAGATCTAATTCGTCTACCACATGCTCAGCTTCAGAGAGTACAATAAGACGATTCTTTTTTGTATGCAATACCTAAGCAAAACATCCTTTCCACGTTGAAAAGGGCATCGTTAAAGTTATTATTTGTTCTATAGAGGACTACCAAAAGGGTGTATGAAATGTTTAAAAAACCAAAGCAAAACAAAACAAAGCAAGAATTCGCTGTTTTGGTACCCCTGAGCGTATATTTTTGTTGACCGACCGAGCATTGATTTGATTGCACGATTTCAACATCTTATTTCATTGAAGTTTCGGCTGTAATGATTTGTGAGAAGTTTCATTCCATATTTCTATCATAATGACCAAGTCTTAAATCACAGGCTTTATGTTTTTCAGGCTATGCTATCTTTCAAAAGAGATCTAATTGGGCATTTTCCTCGTTAAACGGCGCAATTTGTCACCGTGCACGGTGAAAGTACACTTCATATCGAATGCATGTCATTATCCTTGGCAGGCTCGAGCCAATGAAAAATAGGGAACGAATAAAATTATGATATTGACACTGGTCTGGTCCGTCAATGATTTTGTTTTGGTATTTGGAACACCATGAAGGCTTTTCTTCCTGGGTAGTTTTTATATTTATTTTATCTCCTCATTTGCGATTGTTGAGAGAATACCAATCACGTTAACGCATTGATTAAACCTGCGCTCTATTTTATGGGCCACCTCAATACGAGGAATGACCTTTTCCTTCCCACAAGCGTGAGTACATGAATGAGTTATGAGAATGTACAGAAGGGAAGATATTATGGAAGAAGCAGAATGATGATAGGGAGATTATTGTCGAGTCATAAGGGGGTTTTCCTCCTTTACTTTTCCTTGAACTGAGACCTTGCGTTTTGACAAGAAGACACAACTTCCAGCCAAATCAGAAATGAATCATTTGATCCTGCTGTCCTCAATACTGATAGAAGCTGGTTGATTTTAAAGAAGCTTGGTACATTTAGAGAACCCTGGAACATTTAAAGAAGCTTGGTACATATAATGAAGATTGGTACACAAAGTGAAGCTTGGTGCATCTACAGAAGCTTTGTACACTTAAAGAAGCGGGGTACAATTAAAGAAGCCTGGAACATCAAGAAAAGCTTGGTATACGTAGATAAGTTAATGTAATAAAGCTTAGTACATGTAGAAAACTTGGTAAGGTACATCTAATGAAAATTGGTACACGTAAAGAAGCTTGGTACGTCTACAGAGGACTTATACACTTAGAGAAACTTGGTGGATCTGGAAAATCTTGGTACATTTAGCAGACGAGGCAATTATTTCAGCGGTAAATCAACATAAACAGTCAAGGGAAACATTTGTTTCGGAAAGGTACAATTCTTTCTAACATTACATTACCCCACAAAAACGATACCCCTAGCTGTGGCTTGCAACAGCTTGGCCAGCTTGGTCAGAATTTGTAATCTGCAAGGAATTTATCCTAAGAAGTCTGTGAGAACTTTCACATTTTTGTATTATCTATCATGGGCTACATGGCATTATCAGACGAATCAAGACTTTCATGGCATGAATAATTTAGAAGAAAAAAAGAAAAAAAGTCAATGGAGGCAATAATACTATTAAACATTGAACTTTAAGAGCCATTCAAAAGAGAGGTCGATAGAAAGGCTTCAAGGGACAGCGCCATGCAACGCTTGTAACGTTTGCTTTCTTGTGAGTGCTTTGATGATGTCTTTGGACGTCCATGGTTGTCTTTTTCCTCGAACTATTTTTTCTGCCTTTTAAATCCTCTATCTATCAAATGTGGTTATCGTTATTGTTATTATAATTATTTCTGTAAATATATTTATGATTATAATGTCTAAGACGATGGGGATGTTGATGATGATGATATTGATGAATTATTTTGATATCTGGTTCAAAAAAGAGAAAACTTGTGTTATAAATTGTAACGTCTTATGATGTGTGCTATAATTACGGGCGTGGCCTTCGAGTATTGTGAGCGTGTCAGCAGTGAGGAGTGACCAACAAGTGGGAGAGGCTAGTGCATTTGTTGTTGTTGTTGTTGTTGTTTTGTTTGTTTGTTTGTTTGTTTTTTGTTTGTTTGTTTTTTAAGCGCTGCATTCGTCTAGTACTTTCTAGTATTGTTGTATAATTTTTTCTCTGATCCTGTATATCCTAGAATGAACTGGTGTTGTCAAGAAAGATCTGTTCTAGAGAATTCCTGTAGAATGTTATAAATACAAGAGTGAGGAGAGTAGAAATGAGTCAGAAACTTGAAAATCGTTGTTGAGAACGTTTATTTGTACAGTTGAAGACATTTTATTAAACTTCTTGAACCTTTGAATCGAGTTTGATTAGTTCACTTACCCGTGGGGTAGAGCAACTCACAATAAATTTAGGACAGCGAGGATATATTTATTTCACCATCGATATTCTCTTGCCTATTACCTGTGACTTGTATTTGTGGTATCTACCGCAACATTTATTTATGTGAAGTCCTTAAAAGGTCCTCTTTGAACCACATTATTTCAACCATGTTTTTATGTTCGTCGAATTTAATGACGTAATTTAGATGGGTCGACTTTGCCTTTAAGCTGTTTGAAAAAGAATCTGGTACATTCTATATGAATATCAGTATATCTCCTTTCTGCCCTAGGTACTACATCCTCGATTCATGCACATGCAGGCAATCCCAATAGAATTTATCGATTAGAGATGATTGCAGGTGGGCGTTAGATGGTGACTCGTGCAAGTTGATTCCATGAATATTGAAAATGACTGGTAATTCAAAACTGGAAAATGGGATGGGAAGTGAGAACCCGTTATTTTTTTTTCAATCTATTTTTAATGGTGATAGAAGATGATCTCGGTTTCAATAGGGATACATGTTATCTTTAGGACCAATATATTCATAAAGTACTTTAAATGTTATTTTATAGAGAAATAATTACGGATTTCTACACTTTATATCTGTAGGGAAATAACATTTGCCGATTAGTATTATTCCACCCTGAACATCATCACAATATCATTATTACCAACACCATCATCATTATCATCAGCATCAGCATCATCTTCATCATCAAGGCCTTTCTGACATTGGATCAGGGTATAGACCGGTAACAGACACTTTCCACTTCTCCTCATCCTGAGCCATCTGCTTAATCTCATTCCATGTCTTTCTCACTTCTATGCACACATCTTCCGCCCTGACCCTACTCCATCTTCCCCTTGGTCTGTCTCTAAGTCTTGATCTCTTACTCAGTGCTCTCCAATGTAGTCCTTTCCTCGAGATGCCACTGTCCTGCTTTCTAAGGTTTTCTACTTCTTATTTCCTCTCCTACCATTTCTGATATGTTTTTTTACGTACTTCTTTGTTTGTATTATTGTATGTCCACTTCCAACGGAGTATATTCCGAAATCACTCATTGATGATGAATGTCCTATTTCTTTTTATGCATATCTGTGATGCATTCCAAGTCTCGCATCCATATAATAGTACTGACATATCATTAGATTTGAGAATTCTTTTTTTGTCTTTACAGTAACGCCCTTGGTGTTCTTGAACTTTTTAAAACAGATAAAGCGCTTTACAATACTTTATCTTCCAGCAGGCATACCCCCGAGGAGTACACAGTAAAGTGAGACACAATCTGCGCAACAGTACCAACCTATTGCTAGATACTCATTGAACACCTGAGTCGAGTGAAGCTATAAGGGTAAATTTTCTTGCTTTTTTCATTTATTTTAGGAGAACAGGACTTTACAAATAGCCAGAAGAGGACAGTGGCCATAATTGACTGTACATTATCTTCCCCTTTTATGTCCCCAAAATAAAAAAAACCCAACAACGATCTTACTTGGCAACAACAAAAACATTTCTTGCTTACGGAAAAAACATAAGTAGTTGCTGGTGATAATCTAACCCACGGCCACAAAGAAATGAAAGCAGACTGCCGTTCCTAAGCGTGATGTTATTTTAGTCTTTATTCCTTCCCTGTTTGTCAGTGATGCTCTCAAGACAGCAAAATGATTCCATATCTTCCAGGGCATTTCATTCGAACTTAATTAGCTCTCTTTGGACTGTATTTATTTTCATATCCTTTGACTTTTCTGGTAAATTCTTAATCCTACAGATTGTGAATACTCATTGAAGATTGAAGTCTTTGACTGTATCTGCTCTTGTGCGTGTGACATGAGAGTTCAAAATTCAAATCCTCCAGCTGTGCCGTTGGAGTTCATTGTATATGCCATCCTTTTGTCATTGCGTCATTTCCTTCACCATCCAATCAATAGCAAAGATGAACAGAAAAGGTGATAGTAAACATCCTTGCCTTCTCCAGTCTTGACGTCAAACTGTCTTTAAGTTGGCCATCATGGATAACCCTGCCACATACACCTTCATACATTATATTTCTGACTAGGTCCACAAGCTTCTGGATGATGCCATGATACCTCTTTATTTTCCAAAGCGTCACACATTCAATGCTGTCAACAAGTTTTTCATAATCTATAAAATTACATTCTAAGGATTGTTCAATTTTGATTTTCTGATAACTGGCACTGCTTTTCCTGTCTCATACATGGTCTGAACATTCCAAGACCGCAATCCAAAGAGTGTTCAATAAGGGACTTCTCGGGTCAGTGAGATCCTTTCGGCTTCGTTCACGGGCTTTGCCAGCTCTGGATGTGCAAGAACCCCCTCCCCCCTCCGACCGCCCCAGCACTTCATCACGTCTCCCAAGACAGAAGAAGAAAAATATTTGTGTCTGTATTTCTGTCATAAGGTTTTCTCATCTTCCGATCACCCAACAGATGATCCCGCGATATGGTTGTGAAACACAATGCCCAATCCCATAGCTTGGAGGGCCTGTTACTCTTATTTGGATCTAATCCTGAAATGACGCTTTTCCCAGCCTCTTTCGATTCACATTGTCTCACGCACGGTAGAGTATATTCTGCTCCCTTTACTGGGTCCACCTCTGCATGAGGGACACCCTGAATAACATGCTATTAAAATATTTGAAGTCCAAATTATAGTATAACGGTGTGCTTTCAAATAACATTATGTGATGTAAAGAGCATCAACATCTCACCTTAAGATTTCCTTCCTCTACACGATTCATTCAACACATACAGGACAGGCTTTACCTTCATAGCGAGATTGAAGAGCAGAGGCTAACTTGCCGGTGTTCCTATGAATGGGCATATTGTAGAAAATTGTACAAGTAGATCCATGTTTTCATTCCACCGATGCCATAATGGCTGTGAAGAAAACATTTTTCGACGATACGAGACCAGCGGAGCGGCAATCTAATCTCAGGGAATCGAGTTCAAAACGAGAAACGTCAGTCACAGATAAATTCCTCATTTTCTTATCCATCTACTTAGTGTGTGCTTAGAAATCGGTCTGCAAGGAATGCATGAACTGATAATTCTAATTGTTGATAATCCTTTCAGATAGATTTCGTTACATTTGAATTAAATAAATCGGCTATCGAATCTCCCCTTATCGTTTACAAAAGCAACAGCAACATAACCGCCTTCAACGAGAGCTTCTCCCATGATAAAGTGATAGGAAGATGGCATTCAGCTAAAAAAAAAAAAAAAAAAAGAAGAAGAAGAAGAAGAAGAAGAAGAAGAAAAAGTGCCAACATTAAAAACAAACAAACAAACAAACCATAAAACAAAACAAAATATATAACTTATCAGGATCCCATGTCAGAGAATTTCTACGAACAAAAGGCTTGTTGTTGGCGATGCTTTGTATGATTTTTTTTTCATAATATTTATATTTGTTTAATCTAAATGATAAATATTTAGTGCAGAGATGGTAGTTCTAGAATGTTTAATATATTATACCTCAGGCCTTTTAAACAAACTAGTGCAAACATTCTAAGACCGTATCAATATCAGTCTCAAAGGGATCATTTATCTTCCTTCAAAGACAAAATGCGATCCATTGCCTTGAATAGGTTATGTCTTTTTTTACTGTCCCGTCTCAGCATAAGATGATGGCAATAGTGTCTTCCTCTTATCCTGATTATTAAATAATTTCCCAGAGACTTTGCAAGCAATCAATTTTAGTTTCTATTAATGTGGGTGCGAACTGCTTGTTTCAGACTTGGGATATCTTGAAGAAGCCTCATTGGTTGATCAAGCCAGTTCTCTATACTCAACATTAATATGTTCAAAGCAACACACAGCATCCGTTGTATCTCTTACTGGCATGAAGCCATACTTCTATTCACATATATCTTTCCTGCTCTCTTCAACTTTTTCCTCGTATCTCGCCCATATCTTGAAGCTGTGGCTGATAACTTTATAACCATGTCATTATTGCAGTTGTGGGCACTACCTTTGTTCTTACAAAATTGGCACCAGTACGCCTCTCTAATCTGAGAGCATGATCTCACCTCCAAGAATGATAATATAAACCAATTAAATATTTTTAGAGTGCCCAGCTGCCATTCACATCTCCTAAACATTTCCAAGCCTCTGTTGATATGTTATCTTGGCCAACCGACTTTATTTTTCATTTTTTCCTATTGCTATCCTCACTTCTTCATCACTGTTTGGATCCACAACCTATCACGGATTCGGTCCGCGACCTATCACTGATTTGGTCCACAACCTATCACTGATTTGGTCCACAACCTATCACTGATATGGTCCACAGCCTATCACTGATTTGGTCCACAGCCTATCACTGATTTGGTCCACAACCTATCACTGATTTGGCCCACAACCTATCACGGATTTGGTCAACAATCTGTCACTGATTTGGTCCACAACCTATCACGAATTTGGTCCACAACCTATCACTAATCTGGTCCACAACCTACCACTGATCTGGTCCACAACCTATCACTGTTTGGACCCACAACCTATCACTGATTTGGTCCACAACCTATCACTGATTTGGTCCACAACCTCTCACTGATTTGGTCCACAACCTATCACTAATTTGGTCTATAACCTTATCTACATCTTGATTTCCCCATCCCTATCTGTTCTATCCCCTTCCCTCATTATTTATGTGTTTTTTCAAATTATTCCTTTTTATTTATCCATCACCTGCTCCTTACGAGATAAAAACGTACATCCACATCTTTGTCAATCCCTACCATTACGTTCCCTTTATTTGGCCATGTCTTTCTCACCACCCTCAGTACTTAGGATTTTTTGTTTGTTTGTTGTTGTTTCTTTATAGTTGATCGTATGCTTTTTCTTTGGCCTTAATTACTCTCTCTTCACACTGCGCTTTACCTCTTTATATTACTAACTTCATTGACCCACTTCTTTTTTACCAGCTTCTTTCTCTTAAATCTACTCTGCACCTCCTCATCCATTCATAACCAATAATTGTCCTTGTCTTTCTTTTGTCCAAATACTTTTCCGGTAATGCCTCTCATCGTGTCTGTCGTTGCTGTCCAGTCTATTGTAAATTTTCCTATCATTTGTCTGTCTGCCTTTCTGTGTGTTACCGAATTTCTCCGCTTATAGCCAACTACTTGGCTTGGCACATTAGGTATCGAATCAAAGCACTCACTCTGACGCATGTCTGTCCGAAATTGTGTTTTAAATTAAGATAAGGACAACTTTACAAAATAATATTTTTATTTGAATAAGACCACAGACAGGAATACTCAGATACTCGCCTTGCAATGCAGGCAGGCAGCCGAGCGAGACACAGACACCGACCTGTATGTTCGCAGCCGAGCCTGAGACACACACAACGACCTGCTTGTCACCGCGCCTCACCTGTGTGATATCGAACTCCTCCGCTCATTGCCAAACCATCTTGGTAAATTAGGCATCGAACCAAAGCTCTCACGCCGAAGGATGAGAATGTCAATGAACAGTAAAAATACGGGGTCACTCTTCTATGAAAATCTCTTGTCTTTCTGAGCTGCTATCTCTACTCCCTCTCTGAATGTTAATCGACGGTGATCTTCATTCAGCTTTCACCATCTTACTTTGCGCTCGATTACCATCCATTTATTTATCCCCATGCCTTCAGATAAATCATGTATAATTATTAAGCGACAATATCATGCTTTGTGTCAAAATCTTCCCTGGCACCACTTTGCAGTCTCCAATCTCATTAAAATTACCCTTCCTGCATAGAATGAACTAGGAAGGAACTTTTTCGTAATACGTGCCGTATAGTCGTGGCTTGGACTTTCTTTTAAAACAAAAAAATCGGAATTGTTAAATACTTTTTAAAATGCTTTGGACAGAGAGCTCAATGATATAAGATATATGATTCATATTATGATGTTTAACATTTTACCATGTGTAGTTATCAGGGCATTTAACGATATATTGACCTATTACATTGTATGTAAGCCCTTCATCGTCATATCATATCATTTCATAGCACACCTGTGAACATCTTCCTCCCCTCTTATACGTAACCAAATGCCCCTCCCTTTTTAAGTGTGTTCGCTATTGCCATATCCACCGTCTTTACAAACCATCACTCTGTGTCCCTCCTCATTTTGCTCTTTCAATCAATGTCTTCCAAAAACACACTCATCCCATACGTTCATGTCTATCACCAACATGTCCATTAAGATCTGCCATGAAAACTAATCCCTCCTTTCCTTGTAAGGGCACCATCAGCTTATCCACATCGTTCCCAGAACTATCCTAGCCCATCCTACATCCAAATTGTGCGGGGTAAGCACTAACGGCCGTCACCGTGTCTCTCCTTCTATTCCCATTTCGCCCCAGTGCATCCTGGGAGTACCAAGCTTGATCGAAAGGTACGTCATAGCCACATCAAAACTTTTATCTGAGGGGACAGTTCCGAGGCGACGATCGAAGCTAAGTCGAACATATTTACCTGTGCTTTATAGTGTGTGTCTGTCTGTGTTTATGATACACACTCTCACTTTCCCCACTCAACCCAATGGTGTTTTTCCATGCTTTTATTAGATTTTTAGCCTGGCTGTGGGTGTATTAAAAAGGATGGGAACCACTCATGACATTTTAGATCGTTGGCTGTTAGGCCATCGCGCAAGAGCGTTATTAAAATGGAGGTAAAATTTGTAGAAGTCACAAAAATTTATATAGATAATATAAAGCCATAAAATTTGTATTTTGTGCTAGTTGTTAAAATCCTATTTGAAAATTGCAGGCAAGCAGAGGGCACTCATTAAAAAACTCCTTTTGGTCTATTTCTATTCGGGTGGATAATTTCGCCTTCGCTTCCATCGTCGTATGAATGGCCTTAGGCGGCAAACACTTTGACGTTGAGAGAACAATAGAGGTGTGGTTTTCGACTAAGCGTAGTGTATCCGTCAATCTTTTGAAAACAAATAGAAGTGTGCTTTTCGACTAAGCGTAGTGTATCCGTCAATCTTTTGAAAACAAATAGAAGTGAGGTTTTCGACTAAGCGTAGTGTATCCGTCAATCTTTTGAAAACAAATAGAAGTGTGGTTTTCGACTAAGCGTAGTGTATCCATCAATCTTTTGAAAACAAATAGAAATGTGGTTTTCGACTAAGTGGCGTATCCGTCCACTTGTTTGAAAACAAATAGAAATGGGGTTTTCGACCAAGCATGGTGTATCCGTCAACCTTTTGAAAACAAATAGAAGTGTAGTTTTCGACCAAGTGTGGTGTATCCGTCAACCTGTTTGAAAACAAATAGAAATGTGGTTTTCGACTAAGCGTGGTGTATCCGTCAACCTGTTTGAAAACAAATAGAAATGTGGTTTTCGACTAAACGTGGCGTATCCGTCAACCTGTTTGAAAACAAATAGAAGTGTGGTTTTCGAATAAGCGTGGTGTATCCGTCAACCTGTTTGAAAACACACAGAAGTATGGTTTTCGACTAAGCGTGGTGTATCCGTAAACCTGTTTGAAAACAAATAGAAGTGTGGTTTTCGACTAAGTGTGGCGTATCCGTCAACCTTTTGAAAACAAATAGAAGTATGGTTTTCGACCAAGTGTGGTGTATCCGTCAACCGTTTGAAAACAAATAGAAGTGTGGTTTTCGACTAAGCGTGGCGTATCCGTCAACTTGTTTGATACTCCCTCCACTTCATGTACCTTCTTTGCGTTTTTTCTCTTTCAGTATTAATCGCCTTCCGTTTCTTTACCCGACCAAGGCATGATACAATCCCTCCCCGAGTTTCCCAGCTTTGCTTTCAATCCATTTCGTCTCTTTGCACGTTGTATGTCAACTTTTCTCCTATACATCGCATTGACTATTTCTCTCCATTTTCATACCAAAGATCCTTTAGTGATAAGCTTTTATCTTGCTTGCCTCTGCCCACTCCATTTATGCTCTCGTGTTCCTTCTCTTTGTATCCATTGCCAACCCGTTGTACTCCAGTCACAGTGGTGGACGTTGTTGACCAGAACCTAGTCCGATCTGAGATGCACGTTCTGTACGGTGCCATTAGAATTCATGTATTGGGTTTTGGTCAAGCTCTTGCACTGAATGCCCTTCCTAGTTCAACGACCAGTATGAAGGGTGAATCTGTTTTCAGTTGCCCTTTACGGTATCATGGTCACTGACAAATCAATAGATGCCATGCTTTAATCCCCTCTGGTTGGAGAGACCCTCGCCTCCATGGGCGTATCAACGTATAATATAACACAATATAGCGTGATATAACGTAATAATATGGGATTTATCACAGTATGTTATTTATCGTGGTATGATATGAAACATTAAATAGGTAAGTAGGGAATTGAATTTCTTTACAAAATGTCCAACAGATAATGAGGAGTATGATTATATGTGAAGTTATGGACTATACCGTGCTTATGTCTAACGGTAGCTGAACACTTTTTTGTAACCTTATGGAAATACTTTGAATTTAAAATATTTAGATGGAGATTTCAAAAAGGTATAGCGTAGTGTTCTTTTCAAAGGTGGCTCAATCGTTGAGGCGTCGGTCTTGGGATCGGGAGGTCCTGAGTTTGATTCCTGCCAGCGACGACTTGTGCTTTTTCCTTAAGCAAGAGAATTTACCCTAATTCCTTCACTCGACTCAGGTGTATGAATACCGTGCAATAGGCTGTTATTGTTGAGCTGAATGTGCCATATACACTTTACTGTACACTTCACAGGGTATGCCTACTAGGGGATAAAATATTGTAAAGAGCTTTGAGACTATCCCTGAACAATGGGAAGCGCTTTATTAATACATTCTTGAGGTATTACCCGTTTGTATAATTTGTTCACCAATTGCTCGTCATGTCAGTTTCAATACAACAACGCAAATTCCTCGAGCAAATAAGACGGATTAATTTCAAACAATGCAAGGGCACCTATGCAGAGATGCAATCATCTTGGCTTGCTTACGTTAAGAGGTCTGCAATATTTGTTTGTAACAAAATGACGGATTGTAGATCTAAATTTTAATCTGCATGAGAACAAGACCAATATCAACGAGTGCGTTCTGAAGATAGAGCACGGCTGATCGAACAATTGCAAGCTGATGCTACTATCAGTAAAGATGCCCGGCGATTTTGGTATCACCCTTAAAAAAAAGACTTTATTTGTTAACAATAAATTGAGTTGATGAAACGGGTAGGTTACAGTTGCAGATAATTTTAGTGGACAAAGGCCAAATCCGCACGAAGAATTCGATTAGTTTTCTAGCGGCCAGAGGTCAACGAGGCTGCCAGATGGCCACACTAACACCATCTGAATTGGTTCATTAGGTAGATTGTAGATTGGCAGACCTACTACTGTAAAGCTTGTCTGTTGGATCACACCGCTCAAACGGCACAGGCCAGCGGTAAGGCCTTGACTACAACCACGTCATAAAGTAGCATGGTTGCAGGGTCCACGGCAACCATGTTGGGGGATCAGGTCATTATAGTTAGAGACACTTATTTTACTCATGAGTCACGCTTTGACTTTGAGGTGGACAATCCATCGAACGAATTCCTTGGCACTTTATTAGCAATTTCCCCATTTAAATGTTGAAGAGAAAATTCAGCTTATTATGTCAGATCAAAAAGAAATTGGAAGAAAGGGCCCAGGCGTTTTGTTTCGTTTTTGTTTTTAAAGAGGTGGCCCGGTAGCTCAGTTGGTAGAGCGGCTGACTGCCATGCAAGTGGCCCGAGTTCGATCCCCAGCCGGGCAGAGGTTTTTTTCGGGGCCCCCTGTTCACCCAGCAGTATAAATGGGTA
>JAOYNN010055106.1:0-12313 GCA_025770095.1 Goniobranchus kuniei | reverse complement strand
ATAATAATAATAATAATAATAATAATAATAATAATAATAATAATAATAATAATAATAATAATAATAATAATAGTAAAACAAAACAAAACAAAAAACACAAAACAAAACAAAAGAAAACAAAGCAAAACAAAACAAAAACTTTAAAGAGAAAAAAAGACGGATACAGGAAAACACATTTTTAATACAGACTGGGCAAAGAGTATGTTTTATCGTGACTGAGATATTCCGCAAACTCAGTCCGATGTTTTATGTTGAATTTCACATACTAAATTATGGTGCAAACAAAATTGGATACTATTAACTTGCTTCAACATGTCTATGAATTACTGCTTCTTTTCGGAGAGAAGTTCCGAAATACATGGGTGTGAATGTTGCATGATTTAACTAGTGATGTATTCCAAATCTGAAGTGCAAAGTGGGATTGGCTTTATGAGGCATACTTTGAAAATATTAATGGAGAGAGGGGCACCAATTAGTTGAGAAACAGTTGGGATTCAAAGCTGAAAAGGTAACCGCCAATGCCAATTTCACTATACAGATGTTAATGTATATAGAAAGGAGCATAGAAGTATAAAAATATCTCTCCATATAGTACATTGACTTCACCAAGGCTTTCGACAAAGTGAAAAAGAATTGTTCAAGATATTGGGAGAGGTTGACGTTGATGGCAAAGATACAAGTCTATTGAGGAATCATATTGGAAACAAACACCAGCTGTGTAAGAATCGATGATGAATTCAGTGACTTTAAACCAATAGGAAGGGGTGTGCGATAAGACTGCATGCTCTATCCAGATCACTTCAATTTGTATCGTGGAATTATCACAAGAAACATCCTAATAATACTAATGATATGAATAGAATTCACATGGATGGAATGAAGATTGGGAGACAAAATATAAAACATGGGGATGATAATAAAGCCTTCATTGCCGAAACAGAACTACTTAAAGGCATGTTGAATATTAAAGGTAAGGAAAATAAAGCAAGGGCTTGGAATGTATCACCGAAATGACAAAAGCATTGTTATACCTAAGAACTCAAAAATATCACCCTGCACATTCAAAAGAAATGGAGACACTGTAGAATAGGTAACAATGAATTCAATTATTTAGGATACACGATAACAACAAATGGAAAGACTGATACAAATGTTGATACTGTATTAGGAAATGAATTGGTCTAACAAAAGACACAGCCAAGAAAATCAGCCCAATCATGAACAAATTGATGTATAAATTAAATTACTGACACAAAGGTCAGGGCCTTAAAGCATAACAAATGGTGACCAGAAAAAAATGACGTGATCTTTTAGGCGTTGCAGGTTTGACACTTTTTAGTCAATGTTTTGTCAACATACATATAGGCATATATACAAAGATGCAAAGTTGCATTCAATCGAAGCAACCAACTCAAAATCGTAAATATCGAAACTTGGCATTCCCGACAGCCTGCCCAATATTGTGCGATCAGGGGGACTAACTACGTAAGTATCAGAAAGAACGATGTTGTTTATAATTTATCGGCCAAACAAGGAATATAGGCTTTCCTCTGTCAAGATTGTATTGATAAATAAACCGATTCAGCAAAAAAGGTAACGTCGGCTGGTATCAGTTGGAATGGGAAGACAAGAATACAGTGGCACTTCACTTACACTTCACAGTCAAAAGTGAATTCTAACAACTATATGATACTTCTTAAGAACAAGCTTCTCCCAGAGTTTAATAGACGGTAACCAGATGAGAATTTAATTTTTCATCAGGGGGCGGGGGCGGGGGCAACCTTTCACACGAGCCAAGCAAAGAAAGATTTCTTAACGAGGAGCAAAATAAACTTCATCACAAAGAATGACATAGGCGACTCGTTGTCTGAAAAGGTGCATAGTGGGAGGACAGAACCTTTTATTGAAGGTGGTTGACAGTAACGAATGAGAAAATCCTGGAAGAAGTTTCCCTAAAAGAGATAAGAAAATCAATCAAGTCTTCGAACGGTGATCAATGAACGCTGGAGCTCAGCTGACCACGTCAAAAGCTGAGGAATTTTGATATTTCATTTCTTATTTCAATTTCAGTTGTCTGTTGCTTCTGTCGCAAAATTGTGATTCTCCTGTAATTTACACTGTCTATGCAAAATTCGTTGAAAACTTCACCTGTGCACTTTTCTTTATTTTTCTTCAAAACTTTTGCAGGTCCTTTTTCTTTTTTTTTTCAGCCTTCCGACATACACATTGTCCCCCGGTTCAATGGTCTAGTAGTAAAGCGTTCACCTCGGAAACGGCAGCTCAAGGGTTCGATCCCAGGCCAAGTAATTATATCTAAGACTTTAAAATTGGCATTTCAGTAACTGTCTCGCTTGGCGCTGAACATAAGAACAGTTCTAGGACTGGTCGGCCCGATGTCAGTATACTGTGACTGGCTTTCAAGCGAGTTGTCATTTATGTAGAACAGAGGCAAGGCGTAAGGAAGGAAGATAATTCACAGACTGGGGATGGACATCTTAGATAGAAAGGAACGTTTAAATTACGTACGAAACATGATCGCCGTCTAAAATGGTTTCAACGACAGTCAGGTTATATCGTAGAAATTAACACATCATAGAAGATATCAAGCAATGAAATTTGTCAGGCGATTTCAATATGTACTCTGAGACATAAGCCTTGTCCCCTCAATTAGTGACATCAGCAAAAACGTTTACCACAATTTTACCGGGGAGCTAGAATGATGACAGCCCTAAATTCGAGTCATTCGAGTTGTGCTATACCTTACGGCTCATGTATGGAAGCACATAAACATCTCTTCCTGCATTATTATTCTTTCTTTTTTGTTTTTCTTACCGCCTTGGACTTTTGGGTAGTGGGTAATAAAACGACTCATTGTCCCATTGATCCCGTTGCAAATGTTCATATCATATCCCATTTTCTTTTTATGTGAACATATAGATCGGTGATTTGCTTCCGTGAGTGCTTCCGACGATAGACGTGTTCCCCGCATGGACAATGACAAAGTTATACAGATTGTACTGTCGTTAATCTGCCTTGATTCTGTCGCTCTTTGTTCGTTACACATCAATACATGTACTCTCGGTTTCCTTTGTCTTCAATAAAGATGTGTCAGTGAATGTTGTTGCCCTTCCTTGGTCAATCTTTCCGAGATTTTGTTTTCTCCAGTTTACGTCGTCCGATGCGGCGAGTTCCGTCGGAAGCTTGCAGGAAGTGAGTAATGATTCGCCTACGTGCTCATGGCGGCCACGGTGATGACATGAAACGATTGTCGAGAGTCCAACCACCTAATGGAAGGAGGGGAGATCAGATTACTGTGTTATAATGGTTAACTATACATTCAAGCATAGCCAATAATCAGATTACTGCCATCTCGATATGACGTTTAACTAATCCAAAGAACATTAAAATTTGGAAATAACAAAGAAGACGAGAGCTCGGCAATCCACTACTAGTCCGCTTATCTCTGTTTCTTGGACTTCTTGGCGTGTTTTATAAGCATCTCATCTTGTTTGTTCTTGAATCTCGTGAAACCAATAGGTACAAACGACAGGTTTTTAATACCCTCATGTCAAATTAATAATTTTCTGGTAATCTGTTAATGAAAGTTAGTGAAAGATCAAAACTATTAAAGAGGAATAATGAAGACAGCTACATCAAAAGTAATACATGCAGTAAACAAAGATATGTTTATTTCTTCAAAATTTCAACTTGATTCATTGGCGTACATGTATATTTTATCAATTTGCATGTGTTAAGGGAATTGAAATTTTCAAAACAATGTGATAGTTACGGGGATACATGAAGTGTGGAATTGAAATCTTCAAAAATAATGTGATAGTTACGGAGAAACATGTAGTGGGGAATTAAAATTTTCAAACCAATGTGATAGTTACGGAGAAACATGTAGTGGGGAATTGAAATGTTCAAACCAATGTGATAGTTACGGAGATACATGTAGTGGTGAATTAAAATTTTCAAACCAATGTGATAGTTACGGAGAAACATGTAGTGGGGAATTGAAATTTTCAAAATAATGTAATAGTTACGGATATACATGTAGTGGGGAATTGAAATTTTCAAAATAATGTAATAGTTACGGAGATACATGTAGTGGGGAATTGAAATTTTCAAAATAATGTGATAGTTATGGAAATGCATGTAGCAGGTATTTTGCCGCACCAGGCTATTTTGTAGTAAATAGTTGAATTATAAAACTTCTAATCATCTTCAAAAACAGAAGAATCATGATCATTCGACATTTACATTTAGCGTGGTACTAGATGTCAACTGCTGCTGCCATGTTGAACCGCTACACGGAAATCAGTATGAAAATTGACGTGGAAACAATATTCCTTTTATAATAAGTAATATTGAAACGCTCATCATTGCAAAATACAAGGCCATTACAAAATGATTAATATTCCTTCTTCATCCTGAGAGATGAGAGACAGCAGTTAATAATACAAGTTAATAATAATAATAGGTCCATCCCAAAAGTAAGTTTCCTGCTCAATAACTCAGAAACAAAATTGTCAAAAAGAATGAACCCTGGCATGACACACCTTTGTTTTATGGTCTATTCAACAAAGCAACCGCCATTTTCTATGCAGTTTTGCATTCTCCGCAACCAGCCGTTACATTCATTGATGTAAGAGACTTTGTCCAGCTGTCTGGTGGCTGCTTGTGTTGCAAAAAGTATGTCTCCTTCACAATTAAATCTTTATTCCCGAATGTGTTCTGTCATTTTTGGGAAGAGCCAAAAGTCACATGAGGTTAGATCTGGGGAATAACGTTCATGTTCCCACTTGTACAGGTCCAGCAACTCGGTGACCATCCTGGCAGTGTGCACAGGTGCATTGTCATGATGGAAGATGACTCCCGATTGCAGGAGCCCATGCCGTTATTCTTTAGTTCCTGGTCTCAATTTATCCTGAAGAACCAATTTGTAAAACTGGACATTGATTGTGGAGCTGACTGGAACTGGCCGTCGTAAAATGATACCGGATGTCTCGTGAAAGAACATCTGCGTGACCTTCAGAGAAACCTGCTTTCAATTTGCTTTTTCAGGCGAGGTTCATCAATTTTTCTCCACTCAGCTGATTGCCTTTTTGTCTCAAAATCCCATTTTCTAGCTGTTCGGATGAAATGAGCAGTCTCCAAGAGCTGTGAAAAAGATCTGTATTTCAGGGCTGACTTACCCAGAAGTTCAAAATTTTATGATTACGCGGATGTCAAATCTTGAGAATGATTTCTTTATCATCTGAGCATTCATCATGCCGGCCATTATGATCTAAAAGTCAACAGGTAACAGAAGCTCATTTCAGACGCTTTCAATATTGGTACACAAAACGTTGCAGGGAATGTTTAAAAGAGTTAATGTACACATATGCAAAATTTCATTAGCCTACCTCAAGCCGTCTTAATTTTATAAGGAAGGGAATCTTTCTTTTAGGATGGACCTCGCAATCAATCAATTTCCAGCTCTCGCCGTCAAAGTAGCACTCTGTCCAATACGTGTGCCATGAAAGATCCAACGAGATACGTAGCATTACAAAATTTGAACAAGAATCCCTGACAGCTCACAGCGGTTCAGATGCTGATGAAGCTCTTGAGAAAAAAAACAACGTTTAACCCGCACCGCCTCGATTCCAAACTATGACACGGAACACCGATCGGGTCATTTTTTGAGGGTCCGAGAAGAGCTGTAGAGGATCACAGCCAAATACTAAGATTAAGATGCTGACTGACTACACCTCGCACTCTCTACAAGCACACATGCAAGCAGACACAAGATCTTTGTTTATAAAAGTGCGTACCTGCGTAGTCGTGTACACTACGCACTGTAATGTAGCCGACACGATACACGCAAGCATACTTTATTTTCACTCGCCCGTGAGAGAAAAAGATTGTGTGTTTTTTTTTTAAGTAGGATTACTCAATAAAAAGGACAAAACAGGATTTTTATTGGGTAATTTTTACGAATTTTTAGTATTAGCATGGTAAGTTCATTGAGAACCATTCGAGATGCGCGCTAATCGTTTGGTGCCACATCATATTTTAAACCCGTCAACTATTATGTTATTATTTTAATGAATAGCGAGCTATGACTTGTGAGCTAAACGAATATAACCGATAATAATTGACATAGAATTCAAATTATAAGGGAAGGGTGGAAATTAAAGGGTGGATGAATGATCCCCAATGCATATTAATAGTCGAGAGGCCAATTCAATTCAAATCCACGAAGCTACCTGAAACGTTATTGGATTTTTTCAGAAGAAATTCAGCAATATCAGCAAATAAAGCTGTGGATTTCTACTTCACAACGACAAAAAGAAATGTACAGTGGGAGACATGTCACAGCCCTCCCTGTCACTCTCGCAAATGACCTCAAAAAGATCAATGAGTAGAAACTATCCTCCCTGCAAGACCTGGAGGACCTAAGAACTTGCGTATGGCCAGCAACAGAAATCAATGGCGGGCACTAACGAGAAGAAACATGGAAGAAATCAAAGCTGTGAGATT
The DNA here is from genome assembly GCA_025770095.1 of Goniobranchus kuniei. Taxonomy (NCBI): domain Eukaryota; kingdom Metazoa; phylum Mollusca; class Gastropoda; order Nudibranchia; family Chromodorididae; genus Goniobranchus; species Goniobranchus kuniei. Next base: position 5,788 of record JAOYNN010055106.1, on the reverse strand, counting down.
TGTCTATCACGGCCAACGCTAGGTCATAAGTCAAGAAAGTCGAGCTCTCATTAATTCTCAATACTCTCCAGATCTAGTATCTAGACAGATATTATAGATTTCTATATAACTAACGTCTAGATTTAGATCTGTAGATTTATATCTACATAATAATATTATCTATATTTATCAAAGTCAGATTCTGACCAGATTGAGGCCATTGTTCTAGATCTAGATCAAGAAGGATCAATACACATAGGCTAAGTTCCGAATCTTTTGCTTGATTGTCAGCCCAGGAAGATCCAGATACTTTGGAGGGAATAAGAATTAAATATTCTATAGATCTAAAGCCTACATTCGTCTAGATAAATGTAGGTCTTATCCAGTTTTTGACCTACCCCCACTCCTTATTTCAGATTCCAAATCAATCAAATTTAGATCTAGATCTAGATCTATATGTAGATTTCAGATATATCTTGACAGATTTCTATTATACATCTATCCAAGATATATAAGAAGCACAGGGGTGAGATCGGACGAATAGGGGGTAGGGGGTGGGTTTGATGTTCTCTTATCGTACTCCACAACAGCTAACAATAAATGCCCACATTGAGCCTCCCAATGTGCCCCATGTCCGACCTCATCTCTCATGTCAGACCGTTCAACTTCGACCTGGCTGACCTATTTTTAATGTTTGAAGTGAAGGGACATTACCATCCATTACCGTACACAGATCAGCATGTGTTTCAACAGGAAATTTTCCAACAGGCGTTGAAAATTTGATGACAACTTTGAATCACATCGAGAGAAAGATGCAGCAATGCCGTCGTCAGCCGTTTTCCTTGGCATTGCCTTAGACAATGTCTACAAAACAAATCATGAAAATCAGTTCTGTATTTCTTACTTTTAGTTGGGTAGAAATAAGATTTGACGTGGACAAATTTAGAACATAAATGCTATCAACTGATTCATGCAGGGGAATCATTCAGAAACATCATACTAAAAATCGAGAAAAATCTATTGGGCTGATTTTGAGATATTTCGGTTTTAATGAACAGGCATAAAGTTTTACAAGTGGAGATAATGGAAAGAATGAAAAATTACGTTTAGACAAATTATACTGAGTGAAAAATGTTTACAAATCTTGTAAAAGCAATAAAGTCCTCTGTGCTGTATTGAACAAGAATAAATTTATGATAAATTTGATATTATAAGTGTCAAATTATCAAATGAGAGAACGAACACTCATGCAATAACAATTCAGTCAGCTCACCAGTGCGCATGTGAACACAAAATACCCATATATATGCTCGCATATATGTACATAAGAACGATAGGATGGTCTCCATATTACTCAGATATCACCATTCTGCATTGTTTGGGATCTCATATGTGTTTTAATTATTTGTACATTTCCGATTTCACAAGGTCCATAAACTAAGCAAAGGATAAACCTTACACAATGTTATATACCGGGTCTTCATCTTCTTCTGTTTAATCCCAAACTTGTGGGTTCTCCACGGTAATTAATTACACTACAAACGCTGCATTAGTTTATGGCCATGGTTTTACACCGGATGTCCTTCCTGAAAAAAACCAGCCTTAGGCTTGGGAGTTGTTAAAGAAGTGATAAGAGGAAAGAAGGAATGATATGAATTAATTTTGCCTGTTATATGGCTTTTCATAGACTCTTCCACGATTTTCAACTGCCAGGGGTTCTTTCACAAGCACCACTTGCACACAGGAACTCCGAGTTGATCATCCATCTCTGTAGAATTAGACACTCAAATCCTACCTACCGTAGGATTAGGGTGCAGATTACGTGAAGCTGGCATTGGGCCGGATGGACCGATTCCGGACTTTCTGGCTCCCAAAACGCTATAAGTCATATCATAGACCACAACCTCCCAATCAGTCGGAGAATTATAAGGCCATATGATGAACTTCAAAATAAACCTAAAGAAATGAAACGAAGTTCCTGGCTTTCACTTTTTTTTTCGTCTTTTTCACATTTTGTAGTTTTCTTTTGTTTTATTTTGTTCTTTTTTGTTATTTTCATGTGCAGGTTTGTTTGTTTGTTTATGTTTTGTTTGCTTTTTTCCCCTTCCACTTAATCTTCCCCGCCATTCTTCGCCCAACGATTTGTGGTCCTTCACTCATAACAGCAGCATTGACGCTCTCGTTTTCATGCGATTACCGGGTTTTCACCGGAGTATACTTCATTAAGGACCTTTGGAGCATCCACAAATTCTTCACGTACAGACCACTCTTGCAGTGGTATTACAATTTAAAAGAACGGAGCCAAGTGCAGGATAGATAGTATTCCCTCAGATGTTTCACATCGCAGATCATTTTCTATTATCAAGTGGTGCGAGCTGACACAATTTGTAACTTCATCTATTTGGCCCCAATACTAAAGAATGAATGGACGTATTGGAAAAGGAGTGCATCATTACCTTCAGGTCTTTGAATCAATGTGTCCTTCATATATCAACCTGCTTCCTATTGAATGAACGATATGCTTCTTTTCTCTTTTCGCCCCAAAACTAAACAAAACCCGTTATCTTTAAAACTGTAAGAATATGTCTGGTGTGAGTTGACTTCCCTTGAGTTGAAAATCCCACTTTCGGAAATATGTGATATCTTTAACTGTTGGACGATCAGGATGTCCATCATATTTCTTCATCATGCTGCTTTGCTTTATCATAGATAGTATACTGTAGCAAAAATCTGCTAACAAGAGCAATGAGATTGAGAAACCAAGGTTGCAGAGTAATGATTCACTATTGAACGTTGTTTTCCAACCTCCTGACAAAATTGAGATTGCCATGCATAACATTTATACACGTATTGTACAGTAGAATCTTCATATCTGTAGGTGTTTCAGGAAGCTAAGCATTTTACATGGGGTGTCCTTTCTCTCAATAATACCGGGCATATTTTCAAGAAAGTGTGCAATAGAGTGTAGAGCAATTCAACAAAGAACCAAATAAAGGGAATACGCCTTGCCCGATATGATATGATGGACTAATTGCTGGATATAAATCGTTTTCAATGCCTCTTAAAACAAATTCTCGCCATGACGAGCCCTCTCCCAACACACACACACACACACACACACACACAAATCATCATCATATAATCCAAGAAGCTGCAAAATTATGCTTTCAATTGGGCTTACTTCTGTATTGACAGCCTTGACCTTGACACAACCCTGCTATAAAATAAAGTGTCCAGACGATATTGCCCACATGTGGCATTGATGAGCCACATACTCTACAACGAGCAAGAGACAACAAGCAATCTCCATTTTCATGAGTGAACACCGGGCGTTAAGGCCATGGAAGTTGAGTTGTCTTCCATTAAACATCACAGAATATGGCCCCAAACGCAGAAGCACACAACTGCTCCACATTTTTGTGAGTAGTCGTCTTTCGTTATGATGGTGCACTGCGAACTTTACCATAGTCTTGTAAACTGTCACTACACAGACGCAGTGCAACACAACTTTCATTCCCAGACAATACAGCTTAGGTGAAAATTTGACGACAAATGGTCACATACAGCAAAGGATCGAAAAGAACTTGGCACTCCGTGCGTACCTTTCGTTCAGCTTTCGTTCTTCAAAAGTTTGTAGTCGAAAACGTTGAGCAATTGTATTGCACTGTGTTTGAGGCCTAAGTATGATACTTATTCTGTTAACCACCCACCAAGGTCTGAACTTGGATCGTTAACTGCAATTGTAATAGGTGGGAGAGAGGAAAAGACACACTTAGACAAATATATTGCCGAATCTGTGTTTTTCCCACCCCTGCAAAATCTTTTAGCTGATATTTAATGATACATGAATGTTAATTTGGAAAATTAAAGACATTTGCTAAACATGTGTTTCAAATGGTTAAAAACAAAAGGACCGACACATCGATATCAGGGACAGAAAGATAATGCAAGTTTGAAAGAACCATATTTGCAATTAATATAAGGCATTTTTTCAGATTATGGCAATTCCAGAACACCATACTTCTCAATACGAATCAGTCAGGCAAGGCCTAATAGGCCTAGTTTTTAATAGGAAATAATTGGGCAAGGCCTAGATCTACTGCTTTTATCATAGATCTAGTTTTACTTTTGGTAGACCTTTACTAACATGTAGGCTATTTCTCAGTTAAACTCTCTTATAATAATATGTGTTGTTAAAACAGACAAAGAGTTGATAAATATTGTTTGCACTGATCATTCACTTAGAGTCGGCAGAAGCTAATTCATAGCCTACTAAACACAATGCATACATTCTTTTTATACAGTAAAACAAACATATATAAAGTCTCAAGCGTTAACAGAGTTTTTTTTTCCAAAATTGGCCTCATATATTTTTCTCGATTTTTATTATGTTACTCAGGAAAACTACACAATGGTGAAGAAAGCATCCATATACTAGATTTGTCTTGGTTACCCTCTTTTATGAACTAAATTGACCCGACTAGTTCTTGCGGACACAACATGTATTAAGTTCTCTCATTTATGTATATTTTCTCCTCTGCAAAATGTCTTAACTGATAAATAAGACGCTCTTCTGCGCTCATTTTGCATCTTAAAAAATAATTCCTTTTCTGAGTCAAGCGATGAGAGTTGAGCAAGTAGGGTGAAAGAGAGAGAGAGAGCAGCCAAGTTATTAAAAGTAAAGGCACAATTCGTTGCTAATAAATGACCTTAATTTACTTTGAGGTCTGTGTCGATTACTTAAAGTGCACGAGTCATGTTCTTATTTAGTCAACAGTTATATTTATAAGAAATCTTGAGTAGTCTTGACGATCAGGTCGTTAATGATTTCTCATTTCTTCTTATTGTTTGCTTTATTCCGCATTTGGTAATCCGGTTAGTCGTTGCCAAGGCATCATGCGGTATATGGGAACTAACGGCATGAGGAAAGACGTGAGAGAGGACAGTGAGCAGGCGTGAATTACAAACTGAAAGTAGTGATCCAGACTTCTCCAGCATGTGGCATGGAAAGAAATCAACGTAAGTCACGCGATGGTCACAGCTAACTAGTGATAGGTTATGACATTATCAGCAAACAAACAACCAATGAAATGTCTTTAAATTTCTCACTAACTCATTCAGTAATTCCACGCGATGTATATAAGCCGCTGTCTTTGTCGCTTCTGCAGTAGTGACTGATCGAGACCTCGAAGAACGAACTTGTTTAGTCGACTGAAATTTCCGAATCCTCCATCAGTAAAGTGCCTAAATCTGTAACATCAGAGTTTCAATTTATGTTTATTGGAAGATAAGCAAAGTAGTAAACAGGATCTAATGAAGCTACAAGATAATCTCAATATGTCGGTAATGGTCAATACATCCTCCGCAAATGTTGCTTATTCGGAGGAATGGCGCTTACAGGAAGTCAAAGATATCTTCAACTTATTACGAAACGAATACAATAGCAGCAAAAAGTTGAACTTGTTAAAAAGGTACAAGGAGATGGAACGCATTATCACAATGTTTACATCCGACCCGGTCTTGACGAAGCTGCTATGGCTGGCTAGCGAAGACCTGGAACCATCAACATCAAATCCTAGCCTAGAGAAGAATAGCGACGGAGAGAAGATAGAGAATGAGAATCAAGACGAGAGAAGCCCTATGGAATGGCAACGGCAAAGTACGTCCAATCCCCAGGAGAAAGTTTTGGATTGCCTAAGGAATATTGGTAAGTATCTCATTTTGCGATAACCATGATTTCCTGTGTCGGAACATCTCACTTCTGTTTCTGTATTGAGCTAGCTTCACTGAAATAACAACAATAACAACA
>JAOYNN010054995.1:0-12313 GCA_025770095.1 Goniobranchus kuniei | reverse complement strand
TCTCTCTCTCTCTCTCTCTCTCTCTCTCTCTCTCTCTCTCTCTCTCTCTCTCTCTCTCTCTCACACACTCTTACACAAACACACTTGCACACAATATACATCACCAAACATAAGATTGTAAGCTCAACGCAAAGGCCTACCAAAGCAATGCCTTATTAGGTCTAAAATAATATTACTATGCAAATTACTATTGTGCGCTCTCTCAAAATCGCTCTCTCTCTCTCTCTTTCTCACACACACACACACACACACACAATATACGGCCTACACTGTTCCCATTCCTTACAAATACACACACGCACACAGGCTGCAACACACAAGCACGCAATCACCGAAAATACCAACATCACACTAGGCGCCTAGCCTCAAGGCCGTCCTAAAACAGGCCTAGGCCAAAAGGCCTGAATAGACCTACTAGTAAGCCTACTATGCAGTATGATTTTTTTTCATAGCGGGCTCGATAATCAAGTCGTAGTGCGCTATGCAAGTTGACCTTCGCACACCGCGTATTTTCTCTCTCCTCAGTAATCGTAATAAATCTGTACATGTAGATCTAATTATGCAACAGCTGGATTCTTCTCACGACCGGCCCAAGCGGAGTTGAGCCATGGATTCTCAGTGGATAGCAGCGCAGCCGCAGATCCTAGCCTGACACCAGCGTTGCCGCGGAAATCCACAGATCCGTGGAAAACTTTCCACCCTGCTATACACATATATCATATAAAACAAATTACCATCTCAGTGCGAAATGCAAGTTCTCTTTCAAGGGTTGACAAATGGGAGAAGTGTTTATCATTTTCAAACAATGAATAGATATGACTCCTGAAAATGAAAAAGAGACATGATAGATGCAGTTAATTGTCAATGGTACAACCATCATTCATTCTAAGTGGTTGTATTCATACCTATAAAACTACAATAACCCTCCCAACTTCCTCCCACTCCCTTTTCTGAAAAAAAAATATTCACAATAGACTAACACAATGTAAACAATGTAAATCCATTTCTACATTTCTAATGGAACAGGTCAGTAAGTCTAACAATGATAAACAAAGTAACTAGGAGGGTAGCTAGCTTACCTGTGAGCAATACCCACACAAAAGGCTGGAAGATACAATAAAATACAATGTTATGACATGAAATGTATGGTTTGAATATAACACAAAAATGCTTATAAAAAATTATCATAACACAAAGTTTTTTAAAACAAAATTTCAGTATAATTTTGTTTGATACAGCAAGTGGACATCTTATTATATATAATTGTTTTGATACCATCATAAATTAATCATTACAGGCAATAATAATGAGGTGGTCGCATATGCATAAAACAGGCTGAGGGCGTAGTGTATACAACCATAACTGCATCGAGTCAAGTGCTGGCATAGATTCACCCGAATATGCAGGAGGAATAACAGCAATTAAACACCATTGACTTCTCTTTTTCTTTAAAAAAAAAAGAAAAATACCGGGGACTAGTGCAAATGATTGATAAGCCGCCTCAACGTAACATTCTGACCTGCAAGCGTAGTGCATAACATTTCGGCTTACAGTGAGAGCGTAACTTTGGCAGGTCTAGTCACTGCTTAAAAATTGTGATGCTACCAATAGACAATCTATTTCAGCTCAATTAATCTCTAGTGGAACAAAATCTGTCACTAAATCTATATTGGTTTGAAAGGAATTAGCAGGGGAACAATTATTGTGCATGATTATTGCTTGAGTTTTCAGGCAATATTGTGCACCCTTTGTGAAAATATTACTAAGTAGTGGTCGAACATATGTATGGTCAAGTATGTGTTAGTTGACTTTAGTTTTGTTTGTTTATTTGGGGTTTTAGATCTATAACTAGAGATCTAGAAGATTCAATATAATAATAAATAATAGGCGGCTGATAATAATAAGAAAAAAAATTTTTATATTTGAAATTTGCTTACAGACACGTCATTCCTGCAAGTCTCTAAACACATTATTTCAGAAATTGAGTCATGACGTTTTTGGCTCTTTTTGACTAGACTGGAGGAGTGTCTATATGCACACATGCATCATGATTTGCTATACGCTATCATAATTTGCTTAATGCACGCAATAGTATCATAATTTGCTATACGCATGCAATTGCTTGCGGAGTATCATAATTTGCTATATGCACACCATTCTGTGCAAATGTATTGTTCATGCACAGTTCACCCAAACCAGAGGTAAAGCACTTAAAGTAAATTTCAGTAGGCCTAGGAAATTCCATGGCGCATGGCGTGTGAATGGTCTTCGATAGGTTGTGTTTGATCGGGTTTCATTATAACTAATCGTACCTAATCGATTCGCATTAGAAGGTAGACCAAATCCCTCCTGTGAGTTACATGTGACTTATGTGTGGAGCACCATGGGTGGTTATTGCATGCACAGTTTGGGGCGTGATGGCCATTGTTAATTAGCTTTTGGGTTTTTTTTAAGAGAGATTATATTTTTTTCTCTGTAATTTACTTCTCCATTTTTAGTAATCCTGTGTACTATGCCTCTTGTTTCTGTTTCCTTCCTTAGCAACTTCTCCTCATCTAAAAATCTTTTCTACAACCTGTGGTCTCCTACTTAAAACTACATGTATCATTTCATCTTACTTTTTCCATGGGCGCTGACATGACTGTGTAGTCGAAAAGAAAACTGAAACACACAATAAATAAGCAACCAAAGGCTTTCTTATATAACTTGGAGAAGGTATCTTTATGACCGGCTGTCAGAGTCCAGGGCACAACAACAGTGGTTCAATACGATTGTACGAGTATGTGTGCTTTGTCATGCTGATTTTAAAATACATGCAGAAAAAGTCTTGCTAATGGCACAAGTTCATCTGCTTTGGTTAACAGACGATGTGTAAGTTTAGTGGACACATAATAATCTAGCACAGTTAGATGCGGATTACAGGGGCCCATAAATGCACAAATGTTTTGTAAAACTTTTTGACGTCAAATTATTTGAAAATGTGATCGTAAATGGACGATATTGATATTCTTAAAGTACTGATGTCAAAATTTTGAGTCACAAAATAATAAGATTTGTGTGTGTGTGTGTGTGTGTGTGTGCACGCGTGTGTGTGCAAACTGTAAAATTCATATTGTTTCACTTTACCGCAAGAGCCAATGTCATTGGTCCGTCCATTGCGAGGTCTTAGCATAAATTTAAATTGATTGTTGCACAATCAATATATATCAATGCTTGACGTCAAAAGGTTTGACAAGAACTTTGTGCTTGTATGAGCTACTTTATAAAATTGAAGAGTAAACGAAGCACGCTGACACTATCACTGTTAAAAACAGTTCACCTTTAATTCACAGATATGATTTAGCTATTCTTTGTACAACAAAATCAAAAATGAATTGAAAACTTTAACTTAAAACCAAATTATTCAAATAAAATTCCTCGCTAGGGACACAGTAAGATGTATAATTTAAGACTGCTTTAAAAAAACAAGGCCAAAGTGGTGTCTCTTTGCCTCCAACAAATTTTCACCTACCAACATCGATTTAAACACTGATCAAACAGTTATGCAGCCATGTTTGATGCATTGACAGATGGCTAACTTGGAGAATTGTACTAAAATCAATGTGTGCTTTGACTTTACGAAGTGAAAATAGATTGTTTTAAATTGAGCAAATTACATAGATCCCTTTATTTGGACCGATTTTCTGCGGGCCAATGGGTCCACAGTCTAGGATTGCCAGTTTGGATATTTGTTTGTTGTCACAGAAAGCATGCTGGAAAAATGAAACTCATAAGCACTATGGTTAAGAAGATAAGACAATATACACATTTATGGCCTCTGGCATATCAAGATTAACTGTAGTAAATGAAGATTATAAGGAGGAAGGCGCCCTTTCCTTTAATATGTTGTGTAAACTTGCTAATTTTACATTTCTGGGATTTTCTTTTTCAGTTTGGGCCACTTTTTATAGGGGTTTGGATTATTGTTCTACTCACAGAAAACAGTTGAGAAGAAGTGACACGGAAATCGCTTTATTATCTCAACAACAGAGAGACATAAGATTAAGAATAACAATTCGAAACACAAAATACGATAAAACTATTACGCAGATGAAGGCTGAGCGCAATAAAATACTACACATAATTAGAAAAAGGCAAATCAAGCTAACATAGGAAAAAATAAAGCAAAAGGTAGAAAGCATAACTAATGCAAAAGGCGATCATGCAATGTTAAAAAAATCTACTGAACCAGCAACAGTTTGAAAACCCTGAGGTCGAAGACAGATATGGGAAATTAGTTATAAGATCAAACGACATCTTAAATGTTGTCTCACATCCTTTCAAAACTCAGTTTGAAAATACGGAAAATAACGATGGTAACAATATTCAGTTATTAAAATAGCCTGCAATTTAATAATAATAATAAAAATAAAAATAATAATAATAATAACAATAACAGGCTGCACGCGTGCGTTTAGCAAATTACGACATCCAGCATTGCGTCCGTACTGCAAAATAAGACATCCAGCACGCAAGCTGCGTGCATATAGCAATTTTGGTGACATTGCACGCAATTGCCTGCATATAGACTCAGCCCTAGACTGGGTGTTCCACAACTCCTCTCTTAAATTGTCACCACAAGTCTGTAAACGTGTGAGTTCATAGATATTTATAGGGCAGATGGGAAACACTCATTCTGGTCAAATAGAGCCAAAACCATTATAACCCAGTTTCTGGCTTACGCGTTTAGAAACTTACAAGGATGAAGTGTGTGCATAACAAATTAATTAAAAGATAAAATATTATTAATATAAACATAAAATTCTTTTGTAGAAGGATGTAAAAATAAAAAACTAGGGTGACATAAAAGCAAGTGTAATTTTCTCTTACAGTCACCTACATTAAACAGGGTTCATACAGCTATGCTTCCTTAAAATTCAAGGATGTTTCAAGGAGAATTTTGGTGAATTCAAGGAGGCTTAACGCATGGGTGCCAGTTGATAAAAAAAAAAAAGCCTGCAATCAAAATTGTCAATGCCAAAAAATCCTGCAACATAGGTTATTAAAGCCAATTACACTCTCATACAATCTAAAAGTCACCATTACATGTCCTTTGTACTGATTTGACAGTTTTGTCTTACCCCTGATCCACCTTTCTTCTTGTACATAAATTGTACATTTTAATCGTATAAATGACCACTACTGCTTCTCCCATCCTGAGAGTCCCATCAGATCTAATCTAGGCCTTCCAAAAACCATGGACAACTTCATTCATTCACCCATACACACACAATCTCTAACACTCTTAATCTTATTCACCCACCCTACATACATAATCTTTAACACCCACATTCACTCATCTACACACACATAATGTCAAACACCCACAATCCCTCACTACTACATACAGAATCTCTAATGCTCCCATTCACTCATCCATACACACGTAATGTCAAACAATCACATTTATTCACCATTACAGATATAATCTCTTACACCTACATTCATCCACCCATATACACATAATGTCAAACACTCACATTCACTCACACATACACACATAATACCAAATACACATTCACTCACCAATACACACGTAATGTCAAACACTCACATTTACTCACCATTACACATATAATCTCTAACACCCACATTCATTCACACATACACACATAATATCAAACACTCACATTCAATCACCCATACACACAGTGCCAAACACTCACATTCAGTTACCATTAAACACATCATGTCAAACACCCACATTCAGTAACCATTACATACATAATCTCTAACATACACATTCACTCACCCATATACACATAATGTCAATTACCCACATTCACTCACCCATACACACATAATGTCAACACCCACATTCACTCACCATTACAACATAATCTGTAACACCCACATTCACACACCCATACACACATAATGTCGAACACCCACATCCACTTATCCATACACACATAATGTCAAACATTTACATTCACTCATCCACACACACATAATGTCAAACAGTTACATTCAATCACCATCACACACGTCAAACACTCACATACTCACCCATGACACACATACTCTCTAACATCCACATTACTCACTTACACACATATAATGTAAAACACTCACATTCACTCACTATCACACACATGATGTCAAACACCCAAATTCACTCAACCTCACACACATAATCTCTAACACCCATATTACTCACCTATACACATATATAGTGTCAAACACTTACATTCACTCACCATCACACACACAATATCAAATACCTACATTCACTCACCATCAAACGCATAATCTCTAACATCCACATTACTCACCTATACACATATAATGACAAAACACTTACATTCATTCACAATCACACACATCATGTCAAACAACCACATTCACTCACCATCACATACATACTCTCTAACACCCACATTACTCATCAATATAAATATAATGTTAAACACTCACATTCACTCACCCATACCCACATAATGTCAAACACCCACATTACATTCACTCACCCATACACGCATAATGTCAAACAACCACATTTACTCACCATCACACACATAATCTCTAACACCCACATCACTCACCTATACACATGTAATGTGAAACACCCACTTTCACTCGTCATAACACACATAATCTTTAACACTCACATTCACTCACCCTTACACACATAATCTCTAACATCCACATTCACTCACCATCACGCACATAATCTCTTAACACTCACATTTTAACACCCATACACACACAATGTCAAACGCTTACATTCACTCACCCATACACACATAAACTCTAACATCCACATTCACTCACCATCACAAATATAATCTCTAATACATTCACTGAACCATACACACACAATGTCAAACACTTACATGCACTGACCCATATACACATAATCTCTAAGATCCACATTCACTCACCATCACACACATAGTATCAAACATCCAAATTCACTCACCATCACGCACATACTCTCTAACATCCATATTCACTCATTCATGCACACACAATGTCAAACACTCACATTCACTCATTCATACACACATAATGTCGAACACATATTTGCTCACCCATCACACACATAATCTATAACACCCACATTCACTCACCATCACACACATAATCTATAACACTCACATTCACTCACCCATGCACACATAATGTCAAACACTCACATTCACCCATCCATACACATATTATGTCAAACACTCCCTTTCACTCACCATTTAACACATAGTCACTAACATCCACATTCACTCCCCATTACACACATAATCTCTAATACCCTCATTCACTCACCCATACAAACAAAAACTCCAATACTCATATTCATTCATTCACATAATTGCTAACACCCACATTCAGTCATTATTACACCCATAATCTCTAAAAGCTGCGTCTACTCACCCATACACACATAAAATCTTCAACGCCCACACTCACTCACCCTTACACATACAGTCTATAACACTCACAAACACTGACATTCACATATTATTATGTCTATCACCTATAGGTATCCACGTAAGGTACTTTATCTCTCTCACACGCCAACACACATACACAATCTCTCTCTCTCTCTTTCTCTCTCCCGCAAACACACACAAATACACGCATAGTTCTGTGAACTCAACGAACACCCTTCCAAGATGTCCAATTCAATTTTAAATATTGTTGACGGTGTTTTTTTAAACATTCATTCCCTACTAGATCCGGGAGTATCTGAAAATAATATTATAAGTCCTTCCAACTTCAATAATAAACACATTCGAGCAATAATTTCCAAATAAGGCACCATAATACAAGGACTAGGTAAGGGAAGGCCTTTCAACAATAAACTACATGTATAATGAACGGAATTGCATTGTCCTTCACTAAGCTAGAAGCAAGGTAATCCAATGTCTCTGCCTGTTTGTCTGTCTCTCTCTCTAAGATGATCACACACGTATATATGTCATTTTCATACCATTCCTCAAGTGCATGTGGGCGCGTCTTACTAATCGTACATTACTATACACGAAGGCCTCCTATACGCTCCTTCCATGCTATAGTCTTATCAATGAGAAGTATGTAAATGCACTTTAATTAAATAAATGTTTTAGCTGCATATCATCACACTGTCGTATTATGTCAGGCAGTAGTCAAGCCCACCTCCTCCCTCCTCTCTCTCTCTCTCTCTCTCATAAACCTTGAGCTAAGGCCCCCGTTTTCTGAGGTATGCCCTTGAAGCAAGTCTTTGCCATCTGAACTGACTGCCACAAAACTTGCTCTCATGCATGTGTAAGCTTGTCCCGGACTTGTGTGCAGTTATCTGGCGACTATTTCAAAACATGAAATGACTAAACAAGTGAAAACTGATGTCCAATACTGAGCGATGCTCGCGACAGCAAAGGTCGACTAACGTTTTAATATAGCAGCAAATGTGAAGAAAGCCGGCACGGTCAAAACAAGAACAGTGAAAACAGCAATCTGGAATCTGGCACCTATGTTAACGACAACCCCAAACATGGTGGCCAGCTCCACATCCGCCTCGCGACTGATTTTCCGGAACTCAAAGGCATTTATGGTCGCAGTTTTGCTGGGTTTTTTGTTTTGTTTTGTTTTTGTTTTTTGTTTTGGTTTTGTTTTCATTTTTTCCCCGAACAAAATCAAGTTCAAGGAGGATTCAAGGAGATTTAGATCTAGGCCAAATTCAAATTTCAAGGAGTTTTCGAGATTTTCAGGGAAAATCATATTCAAGGAGGTTTCAAGGAGCTCCTTGAAAATAAGGAGGCCGCAGGAACCCTGATTAAAAGTCAGCTGAAAGGGGGCATTTTTTCTAAACAAAAAAAAAAAAGCTAAAATTAAAGAAAGCTGCCTAAATGGAATCTACAGCAAGGAATTGTTACTTTGTTGTAAGAAGAGATAAAAAGTACCTCTCTCTACCTTTGTGGTAATCAACTGGGAACAGCTGCTATGTTTGGAAAAAGTGTTTAGGACATTTAGGTAAGTAAGGCAACAGAAAGTGGATGGTTTTCATCTGCCATATAATGCTCATAGAGGCCTACTGAATATTAGACCCCCACACACACACACAAACACACACACATACACACCAAAAAAAAAAAATTTTAATTCTAAAATTAAAATAGGGAAATTGGGGAAAGTTGAAAGGAATGTATTAAAACAGCCAACATTTTTATTTTTCAATAGTCTAGATGTCTAAATCTACAGAATCTAGATTGTCCTGGACTTGGACAGTACATTATCAATTTCAATGTGAGCTTTTCAAGCCATGAATTATTTCTATTCGTTTTCAGGGCATAACCTAAAGACCTGAAGCCCTGGTTTATATTGATCATACTAACTGACACGTAGATCTGAAGAGGGGGAAGCGGGGTATGGGTGCAGTTCGAGCAAGGGCGATGGATTCTATAGATTTTAGTAGGCTAGATTTCGATCTTTTACCTAGGAATACAAGGCCCGTGGTACGGAGGATATTGTTTCTAGTTTTCTCCGACTGTTTAGCAGCATCCTTCTTACGCTGAGGCGGATCACTTCGTGTCTTGGTGGATTTATGTTTCTCTCTGGAATTCTTCTGAGGAGCCATGATGACAAACCTACTAAGCTACAGGACTACTTTAGCCTACCGGTGAAAGCTTGAGCCTACGAGGCGCAGGACCAAGGATGGATGCGAGAAACTTGATGAAGGTTTTGAAGACCATAGGTCAAGGGTCAACGTCACCAATGCATACTCTCTGCTATCAACCCCTTGAATCACTGTAGGCACAATGGCAATGTCACAGTAATATTTCTACTTTGAAATTTTAAAAAAGAACTTTTACAGTATCTATCACCTTAGGCATCTTTCTCAGTTTGTATGTATTTTTTTTTAGTTATTTTTAATGACTGTAACAAAACTGGTCCTGCTTTCTGGCGGAAAACCGCTTTGCTTTGTCAAGATCCTGAAAAGGAAAGCATAATGATACAGCACCTAAGCACTTCCAACTCCATAGCAACGGACAATTTGGCATAGAAAATGGCTGCTTATTGTTAGGCAGGCACGATAGCACTGTCCAACACACTAAACTTTCGGTTTTTGCGTGTTCTAGATAAATATTTCACAAAATATCAACATGTCCGAAGTGATGAATAATACTCCCGTTTTGTCAGATTCTAATTTAAAGTCAAGACCAAATTTTAGAACCTATTTTTTGACTGATTCAAATGCCAGGGGCCATGCCGTACATCAGATTGAAGAAAAAAGGAGGCTACGACATATGAAATTCCCATCATTGAAGGGAAGACATGACGTTGATTCTTTTCAAGAGAGCGTTGAAGATAATCAAGATTTCAAGCGATGGTATGACGAAGGCGAATATAGGAGTAACGCTCCAAATCGTTCATATGACAATACCATTGATCCAGCCTCTGGTTTTGTCAGTGCAGGTGGTGATGTGGAAAGGCAAACTGGACACACAATGATCAGGTCAATGGTTCCCTTAAATAAAACGCCCCAGTCAATGGAACCAAAAGCTCAAGACAGCATAAGAAAGGAACTTGCTGCTCCACCTGAGCTTAAAAGAGAAGCAACATGGTCACCTGGAACACCAACACTGTGGAACAGTCGGAAAACTTCAGACATTTTTATAAGATCCAAATTAGGAGGTAATGAAGACAAATGTTTAATTCTTTCATTCAACTGTTAATGAATAAACAAATCTGTGCATTATTAAAAGTTAAGGACCTTATATTCAATAATCAACCATTTCACCGAAATCTCCATTATTTGCATGTGTTTTTATTATATAACTCATCCTTACACGTTACATTACAATCAATGTTCATGGTAAGATACTACTTTTCATTTCTATAACCAGATTCTTTTAAATCATAGGCTGCTAGACTGACATTGATAAAAATGTCTAAGGATAATGAGTTTCGACAAATCTTATTCAATGATTCTATTCTTTATGACACATTGGGGTTGTTGGGAAGTTTTTTGTTTGTTTTTTGTTTTGTTTTTTGTTGTTTTTTTTTGACTTATCTCAATTTGATGTCGTCACAATAGGTCACTTTTCTAACAGGCTCTAATTCTCTATGACAACATATTGTTGCTTTACTAGTTCATTGTCCTTGTTCCTTATTCAAAGAAACATAAGTAAACTGATTTTTTCTTGTGTTAATTAAAAAGAGAAAGAACATTCCATTTACCTTCTCTATGGATAATAATTCTTTCAGAAGAATTCTCAGGCTATTTCATTGATAAGGTCAGAAAGGTTAGAATGGAATTTGATAATGATCAAAACTTGTAAGACATTTTTAGAGGTAACACACTTTCATGTTTTGCAAAGGCAATATTTGTGAAGGTGGAAAATGTAACAAGATCATAAAGAAGTGAAAGCTGTGACCTCAGTGTATCCGGAAATTGCACCTACGGAATCTAGTTCGGTCACACCCTATAATATATTGACACGCAGAAGTTCTGTCACTCCTAAAATAAACATAGAATAACGTCTTTGTTTGTCATTCAAAATTGATCAAACTTGGCACACATCACTCCAAACATTGTCTTTCTGATGCAATGAAGATGTAAGCATATGGGTCATTGTCATTAATGTAAAGGGAGATTATTTTGATTAGATTTTTTTTCCCACTTTGAGGTTTGATCAGTACTTTGTATGTCCCCTCTTGCTTCAATAACTGCAATTGACTGAATGAGGTTTGGGGGTAAAAGTTCTCCGGCCAAGGCCCAGAGCCTCCAGATTTTTTCCCCATGACAAACTCATTCTCCGGACTTTTTTCTTCCTACCGGCTTTTTAAAAACCATAAGCCGGAGAATCCTGTGGTTACTGGGTAATAGAATCCCAGGATATTGATCCAATCCAGGCCACAGGGAAGCACAATTGAACTCCCATTTTTTCAATACTGGCACTCAGGATAGGGCAAATGAAAATTGTGGTACATGTAACACTAATGGTTTGGCTACGAAATAGGCCTATCAACATGATATACTTCTCAAAGACAATCCAGCTTAGGCCATAGGCACGGGTGCAAATTTTTTGGGTTACTGGCGTGTTGGCCATGCCAATTCAAGGGCAGGACTTGCTTCATCAGCCTATCGCAGGCCCATACAATTGCCAGCCTTTTTCAGGAATCCAGGTGGTTGGGCGTTAAGGTTTGGGCATTTATGTGATAGATGAGAGAAAGAAGAATAGTGTTGTGGTGCGTGTAAGTATTTCTTGATGTAAGCGATTTGTGTGTGTGTGTGTGTGTGTGTGAGAGAGAGAGAGAGAGAGAGAGAGAGAGAGAGAGAGAGAGAGAGAGAGAG
>JAOYNN010054884.1:0-12314 GCA_025770095.1 Goniobranchus kuniei | reverse complement strand
AGTAGTAGTAGTAGTAGTAGTAGTAGTAGTAGTAGTAGTAGTAGTAGTAGTAGTAGTAGTAGTAGTAGTAGTAAAATTGCCTGTCCTAATTTAGTTTATATTCACGTCTTCTGATTATCGATAACTTACTATGTAAATCAATGAAAGAGTTAGCCTGTCTACAAAAGCCAGAGTTCAAAATTGAAATAGCCAATTAAAGCTTTTCTTATTGGTCAGGTAGTATAAACCGGTGTTCTTAAAGTGGGGAATTATTGACAGCAGTCTAAAATGTGGACAGATTCCAAGAAAGGACAGTTCTTTTGTGTTTTGTTTCTGTTTTCGGGTTTTGTTTTTATTGTTTTTTTGTTTTTTTTGTTTTTTTTTTGTTTGTTGGTCTGTTTTTTAATTTAAGCATACATTGCTTAAGATTTCATTTGTTTTACCACTTCACATTCACTTGTTCTCCGTGTTTTACTCTCCTGGCCTACAGAAGCACAGAACATTTAGAACAAGACTTGCTGCCTGTTAGGCGCCAATGCATTTTTTCAGACAGAGACAGTGCTGTCTTAATAGCCAGGTATTCATTCATACCTGGGTCGAGTGAGGTAGGGGATGTAAAGTGCCTTACCCAAGGACACAAGGCCGATGACTTACAGTTATGAGCCTGATCGCAGACTAGCGAGGTTCGAACCCATGCAGTCACGCACGCTTGTAGCGACCATGGCGAATACCTCTTGACTCTCGCGACTTGTGCCGAGATGTGTTCATCATTTCGCCACTGACGCCGACGTGGTCTGAAGTATTTCATTCAGTGGACCATGCAATTTTGTTGTTAAATCTATGTCTACCGCCAGTGTTCGTTTCTGTAAACTTCAACTATGCTTAACCACAAAAATTTGTGAACACTGGACACTGGTCAATTTAGCACACTTGGAACCAGGTGTGTTTGGTCTAGTCAACTACATGTAGTTTAACCATTGTGAGCTTCTCGTGAGTTCTAGTCGTTATAGTTTAATGTAAACAAACATTGGGCGTGAATCCGTGAGGTCACTCGCGTTTTTTGCTGAAGTAGCAAATGTCAACGAGTTATGTTTTCTTTTATTCAAAAATTTCAACTCATTTGAGTTTTCTAGCGACAGCCTCACATCGTTTTGAGCGCATAGCTGTGTATCGCAGGTTTTGTATTCGTCTGTAAAGTTATCAAAATGCCGCGACTGACTGAGGCTGAACGAAACCAAGCTATTGGGATGATCATGGCCGGCATAGGTTTACGCGCCGTGGCACGTCAATTAAATTGCTTTCCTGCTAAATCTTTAAACGAAATCGAAAATGGAGAAACGAAAGATACATGTATTACATATATAGCTGACATGCCACGATCGGGACGCCCTCCAGTTCTGACTCAAAATCAAAGATGTCGTGTGTTGGTCACACATTCACTTGACAGATTTCGCACAGCTGTACAAATGGCACAAGAGACCATAGGAAGTGATGGCCAGCTTGTCAGTTCAGAGACCATACGTCGGGTATCTTGATGAATGGAGGAACATCTCACAAGACAACATTCGTCGACTAATCAACAGTATGCAACGTGAGCATACTGCTTGTATTGATCGGCACGGAGGTCATACATTAAAGTAATAATGTAGGATTTGGGGATTTGGGGGTTGAATATGGAACTTAGTGCGGCATTTTCATTACTTATTGAGGTTTTTTTTACCACCTTTTGCATAACTTTGTAAAATTACTTAGCTATCCAGAGCATGAATTTAAACCACTTATTTTACAGGAACTTCAAAACTATGAAGGAAATACCAGGTGTTCACTTACTTTTGTAAACGATACAAAACCACGCCTCGAGACTTATTTACAGAAAGCGTAAAGTAGATGATGTATCTTCACTCCTTTATGAACTTCACTGGTTAAAGGTTGAATATAGAATAGATTCAAAGCTGCTATCTGTATGTTTTGATGGCTCAGCCCCCTTATACATCTCCAGTCTTATCCAAAAATATACCCAACCCAAATCCCTCAGATCATCATCTAACCTCACAAAATTGCTAGTCCCCATGAAACGTACTAGGATAGGTGAAAGATTGTTTTCCTTTTTTGTACCCAGTATTTGGAATGCAATACCAGCCCCCATTAAACATTCTGAAACTATTTCAAAATTCAAGAAGTCACTTAAAACATTTTACTTTAGTCAACAATTTTTATGATGTGATCAATGAACATGACTCTATTTCTCTGTTATCTCAATTTTTCAAACAATTTTAACTTGTAATGACATGCACTTTTATATGCATATAATACCAATTTCGTTTACAGAATGTATTTTTTTCTTTTATAAATTTTGTGATAAAGTGTAAAGATTTGCTCTCCTGTTTGACTTATAATGTTCCATTTCCTATTTGTCATGCATATGGGACCTAAGTGTGTTGTGTCTTGTCCTGAGTCTAGTGATAATGACCTGGAATGCTGTTGACATGTCAGACTGTGGATGGTTGCCATCTTTTGGATCTGGTGATTTCCTTCTCACTTCTATAATGATTCTTTCTTCTATAAAGCTTAAAGGGCCATCCACACCAGCGTCCCGAACCGCCGGTTCGATGCGAAGCGTACGTTGGGTTGTTCTTTGCTGGATCCCTCTTTCGCGAGTCTGTCAGTCTTTTCATTTCCTGTCTCCGTGATATATTTTACAATTCGTAAATTATGTATCTAGGTAATTTTAATTTTAATCAAGCCTTTAAATGCTTGTTAATAATTAATTTTTTGATTCACTATTCTAGTATCTGTATCAATTATCTATTTTATACAACGTCATGTCAACCTGATTCTAAGTCAAACTCACAACATTTCTCCGATGACATTCTTGTGACTTCGATAAATATCATATCTTGGATAACGCATTTCTGACTTAATTATAAGGAAAATTGCACTTTATTCGATAATTTTCTCAAGTAGATATTACAGTTCTCATCACCGCAGTCGAATCTGAACATAAACTATCATCAGCTACTATGTTAGCAAGATTTCTTAAACGTTTTTCTTCTTCTCCTCCTCCTCCCTCCCTCCTCCCGCCTCTCTCCTTCCTCCCCCTCTCTCTCCCTCTAGCTTTCTCCCTTCTCTCTTTCTTTTCTCTCTCCATCTCCCCCTCTCTCTCTCTCCTTCTCTGTCTTTTTCTTTTTTTTTTATTTAGCAAAAGATAATTGCCCCACATTTCTACCCTTTGCTCTTTCTGTTCTCCTTTCTATTCCTTTGGTCATTCTTTTCCTCTCTTGCTTTTTGATTTTTTTCTCCTCTCACAGTCGATGTATCCTTCGAATTAAAAAAAATAACATATTATGCACTCTTAAGTCCAAAAAAAGATTTCAGTTTACCATAAAATATTATGTGTCATCATGACACTGATTGATGTAATAAGGAAAGTTGGGTTTTTTTATTATGTTGTTTGGCTCCTGTCTTCTAAAAACAATCTTGGATGGAAATTGTTTTTGATGGTGTCGTTCTGATGGTTCTTCACCAAAAATCTTGGCCGCCATTAATTTTGCCATACAGACGGGAGTGGAATGGCGCATGAAGACGGTAATAGGGTGAACTGCCGTCATTGTGAAAGATACAGAAGATCAGTATTATATGGATATCAGTTTTCTATGGAAAAACATTTTGGATGATAGCAAACATTACCCGTCACCGCACGTTAGACGTACAAGAGTTTTGATAACTGTCTAGGGGGGAAAACGAGCTGAATGACGCAATGACTGTGAAAACAATGGCAAAGATAAAAGAAAATTAAAACCGTTTAATTTGAGATTTTTACACATTTTCATTGAGTTTCCTTTAGTTTCATTTTCTTAACCAAATATTTATGAAAGGATTGCTTTCAGAGAAAGGGATAAGATAAAGGTGCATAAACTAACCCAAGACTAAGAACTCCTTACAAAAGTATTTACGACAACACCCCTGCAATCAGAATGCCACATTATTTCAACAAACAACAATGCAGATACAGCACAAGATAATATAATCATTCAGAAAAATGTGCAATGCCATCTATAAGAGCAGTAACATATAATTTCATTTTTTTCACAGACCATATCGGTTTTGTTTTGTTTTGTTTGTTTGTTTGTTGCTGTTTTTGTGGGGTTTTGTTGGGTTTGTGTTGTTTTGTTTTGCCTTGTTTTGTTTATTTTGTTGTTTGTTGTTGTTGTTGTTTTGTTTTGTTGTTGTTGTTTGTTGTTGGTTGGGGTTTTTTTTGTTTTTTTTTGTGTGTGTGTTTTTTTTTGCGGGGTGGGGTGTTGCGGGTTTGTATTCGTGAATGTTGTTTACTGCATTTGTAGCTAAGTTGATGTTAACGTGAATAATCCTGCATACCAACATACGTTCGGTTTCTTCTGTACAGATTTTTCCCAGGGCTTTTTCAGACTGACAGATATCCAGAGGCAGGAGAATGTAACAATAAGTTACATGCCCATAAAGGTTGACCACCCCTGATTAAAATATGTTCTTAAAATTGCTGAGGACAGCTCCGCCATTTACTCAACACCAACATTTTAGGCTGCTCCACTGTAAACAAATGTCCACGCCAGGCTTTGTATAATAACAAAAAGGAATAAAATGTTCTTTTATCCGATGTTATGTAAGTTAGTGTTGCAATTTAGACCCGCATTTTCAAAGTACATTATGTTCCATAATAACAATAACATGCTTATGTATGCTGGTAGATATAATTACCACCTTATATAAGAAAGTTAATGCATTATAGTCGTTAGTTAAAGTTTGAATGCGTCTGATTTTCCTTTCAGAATAGATTTAAACAATATAAACGAAGTTTCAGTACATTTTGATTACAAGAACAGGTTTACTAATTTAATGATACATCCGTTATTTCTGTCCATTTCATGCGATGTCGCCATCTTCTAGTTACCTGTAGGATATACTGTGGATACCTGTTTTGGGCGTGCCACATTAGCAAACATGAGATCTTGTGTTACCTATAGCTGGGTGCTGAACGAAATGGGGGAAACCTTTTAATATAAAGTCCAAAATAGTGTTTTGCTTAAAGTTCAAATTCTTGAGTAAACCTTATTCTTCCTCATGTAAACCTGACGTATAAAAGAGCATTGTTTTAAGGCTAAACTTGAGGACAAAATACTTTCTGTTCTTTTGAATTTCATCTTAAATTCTGAATATTTTAAAAATTTTGCTTGTACCTTGTTACTAAAATTGTGTTATCATTTTATGAGAGCGTTAGAGAGAACTTAATATTTTAGCTATATTGCTTTATCTGCTCCTGATTGCTTTGTCGTTGTAATTTTTTCTTCAACTTAGGTGAGGTTGTTTTGTCGGTTGTTTGTGTGTGTGTGTGTGTGTGTTTGTTTTTCCCCTTGATCGTATTTGCATCTAGGGTAGATATTTTGTATTAATTCCTACAACAATACATTTACATTGAATGTTTTCATTCTTCGATCAGCACATTATTGAACTGTACAGAAAAACATTTTGTTAACCTTTTATCATTGAATCTGTAATCAAAATCCCATTTAACCATGGACTTGAGCATTCAGGTGACAATTTCATGTCCATTCTTATGGTAGAATACCTGCAAAAATCATTTCTGTCAGTCCAATATCTTTTCCTTAAATCTAGAATGATTGTTGTGCTCTTTCCTTTGACACAAAAAATCTAAAACGGGAAATTTGTGGTCTTCCGACTTGAAACCTACAATGCAAATCTTATGTTATTCCTTTCACATTAAATATGAAATGATTTGTTTTGCTGTATCCCTGTTACCTGAAAAAAAAGTAAGACATTTTCATGAGCATTCTAATTTGCCTATTATTTGAAATCTGTAACAACAATGTTTCCATTTACAAGAAATGGAATTAAGTCTTTCCATATTATGATGAAATCTGATGAAGAGTCTCATTCGCGTGAAATCTACACTTTAAATATTACCAGCGTATAAAGCCTAATGTCGAAATAATTCTTTCTGCTTGCGATGTGAAGTGAATGTATTCTCATTAATTCGTCTCATCCTTCTTATATCTTGGAATCAATAATTTGATCGTTTCCCTTCATGTGATTCAAAATTTACCATAAAATCATCCGTTCAGCCTCTTCAAATCCTATTATATTGAGATGAGACCTCTCTGTTTTCCTTGTAGTTGGAACATTGCATACATTTGTTTGGTTCCTTGATTTAATTTTGACTTTTAATTTTTTTTTAAAAATAATATGCCCCACGCTGAATTTATTTAAAAGAGATTTTTTTCTCTTTTCATTCAAATTAAAATGCAGTGAAAAACGTTTTGTTCTTGCCTATAAATAAGAACCTGGGTAAACCTTTGCCCGATATTCAGTTTATGTAATTTGAAATGACAGTGAACTATTCTTTTATGCTTCTGGAGCTACCGGAGCTAAAAAGAAACAAAATGCGAAAATACTTTGGCGCTCCTTATAATTCGGGTCTCTGTCATGAAAACTCCTATTCTTGCCTTTTCTCCAAATCTAGCACGAAATTGTTCTTTTTTTAAATGTCGAAATACAGATTATTATGCTGTTCCTTACAGGTTTTCTCTAGACTGAAAAGATTTTTCATCTTTTGCCTTACCTTGACTTAAGACTTGTCCCGTTTAATCTTTTAATTAAATTGTGTCCCTATTCAAGGTCTTTGTCCTATTTAACTACTAAATGATATGATATATAGTATAATGTGATATATCGGGCTTAATCGCATCAACAGGCATGGAGAAAGATAGATAACCTATAGAAAAGATTGTTCTATGAAGAACTCTTATCTAGGCAGTGTGTGACGTTAGAGATTCTAATATGTTTTAGCTACAGAAGACATGAAAATATGAAGACATTTTGAAAAAAGATCCGCAGGCAACGGGATTCCTTTGGCGCCCTTTTCTTGTCTCTCGTCTTATCGAGGGTTCCGTGAACGTGCTTGCATGAGAGGGAGGCAATCGCAGCTTGCTTGGTTTTCACAATGACTAAGTGATAGGCCGCCTTACAACAGTGGGCCCAGGCAATTTAGTGGCCCGACTGTTACAATGCCCTCCTCATCCATACCACCTGTAGCATAGAAACTCCGGTAAGATCACATTTCATGAAGGCATAATAGGAGGAAAGATATTAAAAAGAGAACGCTGCTGTTGAAACTGCGTTTGAAGACCTGTAAGAGTTCGTGGATTATTCAGAAACAAAAATGACAATTTGCCATATAAAATTTGCTTAAGAACTTTATCAAATACAGAGACATTCATTCAATTTTTGTCACTTGTCTCTACTGCCAACTGGCCTCAATTTCAACTTTGAATCTTTCAAATTCCTGAACTTTCACTAAGGTTTTCTAGCTTGTTGTCTGAAATTGAAATGAAACTGTGAATATGTTTTCTACCACCGTTACTTCAATTCAACTAAAAGGAAAATTACCTTTCCTGTACATTCCATCAATTTTTACAAGTTATTGTTCAAATATCCTTCTAATATTGATAAGAATCCCTCTAAATGATCTTGATATCTTTCGTCAAACTCAGAAAAACCATAAAACTGTTCAGTATTTATCGTGTGGTAAATATTACATTGGATCATTTACATCATTTTTTTTTCATTCAACCAGGAACTTGTTAAGGATTGAATTTTAGAGAAATATTGGAAGAAAGACTTGAGAATCATGACATAACTTTTTTCACGAGAAATGCATGCTAGATGTTTATGTAGTTGAGAAAAAAGTGTGACAGGTTATAAGATGTATTGATGAACTGGTTCACGCTAATGTGAGCATGCTTATGACAGTGACAGGGGGGATAATATCCAAGATTATGACACATCAAAAAAGCACACAAAGCAATACAATGGGATACGTCCGATGCGCATTTAAATCTATGGCCATAACATTGCCCTGGCCTTTGCTGGCCAGCATGCTGAAGATTTGCGCCGATGCCATTCGCGCATGCGCTAACGTGCCGTGCCATGACCATACCCATAGCAGTCGACTGTTCCTACAGTAAAGTAACCATACTCCTTTTCCCATTCGCCTGAAAAGGCCAATAAAGATGGCGGTGGTGATTAGATTTCAGTGATTTCAAATGCAATCTTATAAAAAGATAAAGTTTGACTTAATTATTCTGTTTACATCTGAGTTATTTAAATCGTTTGAAGGTGCATTCGCATCCTTTAATCTCACACTTTCAATAGAATATGCATTTAAAAGTTTCTTGCATAGTGAGATATCCATCATAAGGAGTGGTGTAAAACATTGAAGGATAAATGGATTTTTGGAATAAAACATTCAAGATTAAAAAGAAAATAATGGTTGTTATATATTATGTTATGAAGTAAGAACAGTTCATGTGATAAATGAAATTTGAAAGAAAAGACAACTTTCGAAACAAAACTAAAACAAGCCTGTGGAACATGTATTTGAGAAAAGGTTTTTAGGTACCGACTAATGTGTCTTTGGTAAGATTTCAAGAGTAATTTATTACTAGTAAGAAATAAGATATATTCGTGCGTTATGTTATTAGGGGCATACATTTGTTTTGGCTTTATTTTATTCTTCTTAAATTCAAAAGTAAATACAGGAAATATGAACGACAGCTAAAACCGACGGACGAATGAATAGCATCACACGACATATTTACAATGTTGAAGAAACGAAGAAGCAGCATTCAATGAGAGTGTATTAATGGAACGATTCATCTAAAAAGAAGTTGGATCACTATCTGAAGTATGGTACTATTTACGATAACAGATATCACCAATTGTCTGAAAGATGAACCGTGCCACTAATAAACATTGAAATGCTTTGTTCGAGATATTTGGATTTAAGAATAGAGAGAAACGAGGTGCAAAAAGGTTTATATTTGTAATTTGAAACACCGAAAGAAGAAAGAAAGAATGTCTGTCGTTGCTTGGTTACGATCCGGGTCGTATTCGACTCAACTACCGCCTTCGCCTCCAATTTGGATTTACAATGCTGTGCCCATGCCCATGACAGCGAACAGGTCCCACCTGACTAAAACCGTCTTCCTTAAGACCACCTTGGGGAAACAGATATCGGCAACAGAAATATTAAATAAAAAGTTTGCTTTATTCGTTCCTCTGATTTGTGACACACAATCTATTATTTAGTGATAAGTCAACGTTTCCTGTTTTCTATAATTTTCACATGATTATGACAAAGGAATATGAAATTAACATGAAAGTTAGAGTTGTTATTCTGAAATATTGTGTCACCTGCAAATTTATACCCTACAATAATGGGAATTTGTTATAAAGAGGAAGAGGAGGAGGAGGACAAGATTTTAAATTTGAAAAGATCAAAATTTTAAAAGTAGGGAAATATATCCCTGAATGAAAAGCTCTGTGGAATCAAAGGCTAGGACAAAACATCGTTAGGAGCATATACATATTATATTCTGTCGAGTTGAGTTGTTGTTTCGATAGAAATTATATACCAAATACTTTAAAGCTAAGTCTTTAATTTAAGATTTCCGATTAAATGAGGATTTGTAGAAATAATGTCAGTAGTAGGACAAGTACAATACAAAGACACCAGTACTTGTGCACAAGGCTTTTCATATCGCCTTCTCTCAGTCCCTGTGACAAAGTCATACTTCCAATAAGTCACACTAGTTTCTGTACGTCTAGGTCACAGCATAAAAATATCATATATCACCAGTGACCTCAAAAATAATATCTATCTCCATATTTCTGTCCTTTCAAAATCCCATTTCATCCCAACTGAAAGACTAATCCTCATACTTTTATTATCTCTATGGACATGAAATCAAAAGTATGGAAACACAATATGTATAGTCACTTCTGATATACGGATTCATGTGAATGCTGGACACTATAAAAGTAAACAAAAAAGAAATCAGAAGCAACCGAACTGTAGTTTTGTAAGAAATTGCTGAAAATATCATGAGTGGAAAAAGATCTAATGAGTCGATGCTAAAAAATGTTCACCTTGACAGATCATTAATCAAAACCATAAGACGGGGACAAGATTAATTAATCGGATGCATCTGCCTTCACATGATCTAGAATATGCGGCAATCAGAGGAATGATGGAAGACAAACGCAGCAGGCAGAGAATTGCATTTATCGACACCCAGAAGGAATGGTCAGCAAAAATTGGTGGCAATAAGGAACTGAGTTTGGTTAAAGACAGAAAGTATGAGATGAGAGTTATGATTGCCAATGAATATTCCAGACAAGGCACCTAAAGAAGAAGAAAAATATGTATGTTTTAGAGAAATATCGATCAACTGTGTGAGAATATCTTTGTACAGCAATGACAGTAAGAAGTTTTCGTGCAGAATTCTGTATTAATTGCCCGTATCGTATACATGTACAACTCAAAATCTAAGAACAGAATGATTCCACAAATATTATGACAATTAATTGCAGTTTATGCCCATGCATCCTTTGCCAAAAAGGCCAAAATGACATCAATTATAAACTATTGTTCCATAACAATTTATCATAAAGCAGAAACCTGGAGAAAGAAACCATGAGCAGTTTCTTAATGCATTACGGCCTATGTCATAAGAAAGACGCTGCCATATTAAAAATAAACTTCATGTATTACAGGAACATCATACGGGGCTGCTGCAGCTGTTGACGTTTTTGAAACGAGATAGTGACAGCATTAAATTTTTAAAAAATTTGTAAGATGTTTGGAAAGACAAATCTGACAGAAAATTCCTGATGATCATTGTCTGTGAAAGGATAAACACGAAGGTGTAAACGTTTCAATGCTCTAACGTTCAACATTCATCGTTAATCGCTTGTGTCGCTTTCAGCAAACTTCCATTCATTTCTGCAAAGGTCCATTCCAAAAGAATTCCTTTCTTAATTGTCTCACGTTTTGCAGGGAACTATTTATCACAAAAGAAGAACTACAGTTATCAGATCAAGCAGAGGGCAAGTTAGTTGTCAATGCTATTTTAAAACTTGACTGTAGTCTCCAATTCAAAGTAAACTCTGTCCTTTGGTTGGTTAAAGGAAAATAAAGGAAAAACATTGTGACACTGACTTACAGTCATTGTGTAAAAGTTTTTTTGTTTTTTTTAGATTACATTGGCATTCAGGAAACACAGAAAGAAAGAGAGAGAAAGGTTGCCACCGATTATTGTGGATGGACAATGTAACTCAATGACAGGATTGTGCAAAAGACCTCTCAACTTTCGGACAGGACAGACCAGTATGAATCAACTTTCTAGTCTTCCTCAATGAGACGACCTAGAAAGATGAAAGTTCATGACAAAGAGATCTTACTTTTCATTTAATTGGAAGAAAATTCTCTCAACAAACAAGAGTATGGTATAATGGAGTGTAGTAAAAAAACAAAACAAAAAACAAACCCAACCTCCTATGAATCATCACATTCACTTACAGCTTAATTCATTTTTTTGGAAACGCAAAGAGCTTAAAATCAAGACATATTACAGAGATAGGCTTCAAGGGAGGGGGAGACTCTTTAGTGTTTTTTGAGTGCTATACAAACAACTGATAATCAGATATATGTTAATCAGATAGTTTGTTAAACTACAGAGCTTTGATTCATCCATAAATTTTTAAAAAGTAATGTGCCCTCACCTGTGTCTCCAGCAACGAAAGCAAAAACAGGCAAATCATCCTTGTGGGTCAGATAGCCGTCATCTTGACGCCATACCTGATCATTGGAGTCACAGTTACACACTTCTGTCTCTGAGGCACACGTGTGGTTCATACCACACTCACAGCTGTGAGAGCCGGGAGCGGCACCTCCGAAGTAGTCTGCTATGCCTCCAGTCCTGAGTGTGCAAGGAAAAGACATTATACATTTTTGGACGTTTATTGGATCATAAACTCTCGACGTCAAACGGCACACGAACTTGTGAATGCGCTATTGGCCAATGGGCTTATGAACCGATATACCAATATTTTATGTTTTATGACACCCCTAAGTTACATCGATTGACGAATAAATGTGATGTATGAACTCTTCAAAAGAACCAAATGAAGTCATTGGAAACGATAACGTAATATTCAATGCAAGACCTATATGAAACAACATTATGTGAGCCATCAAGATGGCAATAGACATGTAGTACATAAATTGATACGCCATGCTTATGCTGGTCAATTAAAGAAATCACGCTGATTTCCGTCTTTTTTTAACAAATAAAGAGTGGCCGCACCTCACTCGCTCTTTTTTATTCTTATGTGAAAGGTGCAAAACCTTTATTGGAACCAGATAGCCTGTGTCAAAGTAGATGAAGAGACCTCGGAGTTTTTTAACATCAAGAAAGGAGTAAGACAAGGCTGTGTCCTCT
>JAOYNN010054773.1:0-12314 GCA_025770095.1 Goniobranchus kuniei | reverse complement strand
GAGAATGGAGAGAGAACGAGAGAGACAGAGAGAAGAGAGAGAAGAGAGAGAAGAGAGAGAGAGAGAGAGAGAGAGAGAGAGACAGACAGACAGACAGACAGACAGACTGACAGACAGACAGAGAGTGAAGTTAAGAGACAGACAGACAGACATAGACAGACAGACACACAGACACACAGACAGACAGTGAGAGAGAGCAACCTACCCCCCGTAGAAGTGACTCATATCAGAAGGCATCCGAGGAAACCGGTAATACATGTGTGACGGAACTGCACCTTGAGGAAACGGGCCCATGGGAAATGGCCCTGGATGGAAGGGAGCCACCGGGGGCCTGTACCCGTGGTACATGGGGTGGGGAGGGTAAAAAGAGGGGGGATAGGACATGGTGAGGCTGCTGTCTGCGGGAGGAGAAGCCGGCAAAGTGGGGGGGCTGGCGGGGGATAGCCGCTCCATGTCCAAGAACTGGGGCATTTGCGGCTTCACCTCCGGCATACGAATGGGCATGGACGGGTTGCTGGGGTCATAGAGTTGCCGCTGTCCCTGAATGGGACCACGACTGTTGGCTGTCACGGGAGGCACCTGGCTGTCTGAAGGGTATGACTGGTGATGGTGGCTTGAGGTAGATGCAGGGACGGTGCTGGCTGGGGGCTGCCACGGGGATGGTTGCGGTTGGGATTGGGAGACGTCGGTCTTCGGGGGCAGGTGAATCAGACCCTGCTGCTTCCTCGTGCGAGCCTCTTCCTGTTCCTTCTCCTTTCTTCTGATTTGCTCGGCGCTGATGTTGTTGTGATACTCCAACCTTCGCCCGCCCTGACTGTTGTGGCTTCCTCGTCCTCTACCTCTCTGGCTAATGCGTGAATTACAACTCGAATCATGCGCTGGGTCTATTGAACGCCTATCTGAGATTCCCCTCTGCTCCCGGGATGAGAATGCCCTATCTGGGTCAGGCTCCGGTTCATGGTTCACCGCCCTTCCCCCTCTTCCCCTACCTCTTTTCGACTGAGAATCACCACTACCACTCTCTTTTCTAAATCGAGGGGGTAACTCTTTCTCCCACCGTGGATTCTGTTTGTCTTTTCTCCCCTCAAGCGCGTCATGCTTCAATCGGCCATCTCCCTGTGTTGGTTCTGGGGCCTGGCAGTTGTGCGTTGCCGGCTCATTAGGGTGCTTGGATCGATTTTTATGCCTGTCTCGATGAACTTCCACATGGCGGTTGTTCTGACCCACAGTGACCTGAAGACCTGACCGACTTTCATCCCCGCCTGGTGGCTGGTCGATTCCCTCTCCATGATGACTCTCCAACCTCCCGCTTTGAGATCGGCCAGAGTTATGCCGTCTCCTCCTCCTTCTCCTGTTTCCTCCTCTTTCCGAGTAGCAATCGTCATCTCCCTGGATGCTGCTGTGAACAGACGAATCTCGACTTCCGTACTGAGAAGAGGTCTTTCTTGGCCGCGTTCGTCTTTTGTTCCGATTTCTCACACCTCTGTCCTTACCATCAGGAACTTTCTCTTGAATCACCCCTTGCTGGGGCACATTTGGAGCTGCCAGCTTTTCCTGCGTTATCGTGTCGCCCGTGGTAGCCGGATAAAGGTTCAAACTGCTGGTCAACTCCTGTGCTCCGTGGTGTACCAGCCTGGCCACCTCCTCCAAATGTGCCTTCTCCACCTCTTCTGCCCAATTGAGAATATGCTCGGGTTCATCCTCTTCTGTATACCAGTCACTACTACCACTGTACATGGAACCGTTGCTATTATAGCTTGCACAGCTCGCTTCACTACTGATGCTTCCAGTACGCTGCCTCGTGACACCCATGTATAATTTATCACCATCTCGACCAGAGCTTTTATTGACAGTTCCATTCAGATCTTTCACCGAACTGGCTTGTTGAGATTTTCCACTTCCTGATTTCGTTCTGGGAAATGTCTCACTTGAAAAATTGTACTGATCTTTTCTGGCCAAAGACTCTTCCGGATCTTTTTTGGGTCTTGAATCACTGGAGTTTGATCTACGATTTCTTGCGTATGACTTGAAGGCGTTATTTTTACCTTCTTTATTACTATGCCTTCGGCCACCTTCTTTCCACGTGGACGAATCCCCGCCAAGATCTGATTCCCTGAAGTTCTTGCCTCTCCTTGCGGTGGATTTTCCCCACACCTCTGCCTGACCTCTATCACTTGAACTGAACTCGTGGTTACGCTGGTTCTCAAACTCTTTCCGGGGCAATAGTGGTGATTTGCCAGTGGGTGACGTCGGAGAGGAATGATGAGACTCATTAAGGACTGTCACTCTCATGCCGCCCTGGTGTGATCTGACACGAACTCTGCGAGGGAACGTACCGCCTCCGGGGTCACCTCCTTCCATGACTGCTGGATTATGGATATTTTCTGAGTCACCCTGGTCAGTATAGGAGGAGAAATCCTTTTCTTCACTTCTTCTTTCCCGTTCAAACACACGTCCTTTTGGGACATATCTCTGAATTTCTGGCCTTTTCCCACGCCTTCTAATATCCCCCGTTTTCTCACCATGGCCTAATCTTTGTTCATCATTGCTGATCTCCTTGGGTGATGACTGGATGTTTAAGTCATCCAGCCGTTTCTGCACATCATGGCCAAAAACATCCCCACTACTTTCTTTGCTGCCACGACTGCCATCTTCGTCCGTGGAGTTTATGACTTTTGGATCTTCAACGTCCCAATTTTCTTCTATCTCAAATCCATGGTGCTCTTCATGCGGTTTACTTTTACCCTGACGTAGCTGTCCGGGCCGATAAATCTGTTGTGCTGGCCGGCGATATCTTAGTTGTCTCTGAGGTCGAGGTGACTGTGAAGATGAATAATCCTGTCTCGAGTTGGCGCCTCCTTTATCTGTTGAAACAATTTGCAAAAAGAAAAATTCTACGTCAGAAGAAAAGATTCATGCATGACAAAATTCACTTAGAGCAATATAAGACATTTAGAATCTAAAAAAAAACAAATAAACTAAATCAAAGCCTATAGGCATTATTAACTGATTCCATCCGCTACGCCAGTGCCAGCACCCAAGGTTTTTTGGGCGTCCGTGACTAAGATGATCACATCTCGGCACAAGTCGAGAGTCAAGAGGCAATCCACATGCCTTTGGGTAAGGCACTTTACTTTGCTTACCTCACTCGACTCGGGTGTGAATGAGTACCTGGCCGTTAATACAGTGCTGTCTCTGTCTGAAAAAAATTGTATTCGAACCTAATAGGTTGCAAGACTTGTTCTAAATGTTCTGTGTTGCTGTTGGTCAGGGGAGTAAAATGTCATTATAAAGTGCCGTGAGCATGGCTATGTCGTGGAACGTGTGCTACATAAATGCCATCTTAACTTTTACTGCTATCAGTTCCAGCCTACGGTGGGTTTCTTCCGTCAGTCAGGCGTAATTTCAAAAACTTATTTCTTGCTTAATATACAGGAGGTCAAGAATCCAAACCGCTGACCCCACTTAGTGGGAATAATAAAGCGAAGAAGAAGAAGTTCTTGCTGCAAATAATATCATATATCTATTTCCGTTCAT
The DNA here is from genome assembly GCA_025770095.1 of Goniobranchus kuniei. Classification (NCBI taxonomy): domain Eukaryota; kingdom Metazoa; phylum Mollusca; class Gastropoda; order Nudibranchia; family Chromodorididae; genus Goniobranchus; species Goniobranchus kuniei. The sequence goes on along the minus strand of JAOYNN010054773.1, from coordinate 8,777 downwards.
TTTTATATACAGCATTGTGTGCTTTTCTTCTAGGATAGTTGTAAAATGAATGAAACAGAAATCCTCGCACCCTTTAAAAATTGGCAGCCATTTCGGAATTGCCTGCAGGCTTTAAAAAATTCACAGAGAGAATCAGTTAATGAATCACAAATGAATCCGACAGAATGAAAAGAAGAGACAAGGAGACTGATATGATATTAACACAAAGCACATGATTTCTTTAAACATTACAACCAAAGGCATGATCATCTTGACTTGTAAAACAAAAAAAGATTGACATTACACTACAGTCCACTTAACCCTGCTGATGCAAATGCCGTGATATCATGTGTGTAATCCTCCCAACTAAGCCCCGCACAGGCCACCAAAGCAGGACGCCCCCACTCCTTCCTGCGAAAGGCGCAGGCCATCAAAATCAGATAGTGACCATGACTGTTTTCGATGGAAAATTTCTAATTCCATTCAAGGAAATTGACCCGGAAGTTATATTTATAAACAACTATAGAGGTCACAATGGGATTGCAAGTTATTTTAAGCTTCTATGCTGCTTCACGCCATTGTTACTGATTGGCGAAGCGAAGCCCTTCACGCTCTACATCACGTGTTGATCACGAACAGGTCACCTTGCCATGACCTCAAATCAATCTCTTTCTTTCTTTCAATGAACTTGACCTGCAGGTAATACTTATTACCAACTTTAGAAGTCCCCCACCGAGATTGCAAGTTATTTTAAGCTGCTTCGACATCTCACATGTTTACTATCAACCGGCAAAGTAGAAGTCAGCCTTTCTCACCATCTTGTCCCGTGCCTCACTGGGCTTCAACTATGCCTCAGCAGTTTTCACTCACCCTGACGTGTATCATATTCTCTCCATGTAGACAGTGGATGTTTTTGCTCGTCTAAAATCTCAATTATAGATACAAAGAAGTTGATACAGACAAAAATAAGTATATTTTACACACAGAGATTATATTACAGGCTTCAACTTCAAGGTGAACCCTGCATGCCTCACCCCCATTTTACAACTGACCTACGTCATCAGTCCCGTTCACTCCTTGGCAGCACTCCTGGTAACATGGCTGTGCCTTACGAGGGTTAAGATAAAGTCATTGGGACCAGGGCCCTGTTGCTTAGGGCCAACGCTTTCTGCTAACGTAAAACAGTTTGCTGTGGGCGCTCTCTTTCCCTGGCCAATGACAGGCTCTCGGCAAACGTTTTAAAAAATGCGATTATATTTCATAAACAAATGTTTCAACACTAACCATAACGAAACAACGATGAAAGCCTGTTTTGCCTGTTTTATTGCATCCTGCTGATCAGCAATATTTACCAGAAGCACAACCAAAAGCAATAAACATCGATTTAAATTCCAGTCGGTCAAATAAACCAACTATTCCAATTACAGTGTTCGATACCCTCTCCTTAAGGTCGATCCAAGATGGCCGCATGCATAACAAAAGGCTGCAGACGAGAAACAGGCGAGATAGAGCTAAAAATCTTACTGCGGTAGTCGCCATCTTGAAAAGTTTGCCGCGCACTACCCCCTGAAACTGTTAGCTAACGTTAATGAGTGCCCGTGGCACTGCCGAAGGAAAAACCGTTTGCTAGCGCTCACTTTAGGCAACGGGGCCCAGGCCAAAGGGTTTATCTTTAAAAGAGGTTTATCTTATCCAATTCCAAACTGTGGTACCTACTGTGAACTAAAGTTAAAATCTATAGGCCCATACTAAAAAAGCAAAGCTTTGTAACCTTTGCTCTCCAAAAAGGAAGAGGACAGGGGACAAGGGATGGGTGTTGAGGAATAAAGCCTGCCAAAATCGGCCTAACAGGTGTGAAAAACTTTCAGAAACCCTTCCACCCACTGGCCGTCTGGGTGTGAAAAAAGGCCAAGATGACTTGAAAAGTTTACTTTAAGCGGACTGTACGGATGGAGATTGTTTTGCGTTTATGCTAACCAGATTTTGATTAGTAGACTTATAGAGGAAAAATGGGACCAGGCGAATAGTTTTAAAGAACAGCCAATGGGATTGTAAGTTACTTGTGTGGCAGCGTGGCTGTGAGGTCAGTGAGTAAGACTTAAAACCGCGGCGATTCGAATTCAAGCCCAGGCAGTGGCGCTGTTTAGTCCTTGGTAAAGGCCATTTACATACATTTCCTCACCCCACTCAGGTGTTATTGAGTACCCGACCATGGGCAGAGGGGGATCTTGTCAGTATGCAAGAGCAAGTGCCCTTGTAAAATGGCTGCATTTCCGTATACTCCACCTGGAGTTGAGAGGATATTTGGTTGGAAAAGGCCTGTCGGGAAACACTTGTAAAATGCTTTGAGCACATTTAGTGGATTTAGCAATATATAAAAGCTCAGATTTTTTTTTATCTCAATCCTGTATTCTGGATCATAGCTTTGTTACCAATCGTTGAAATGGGGCTTCCCCAGCCAGCAACACATCATGTCTAATAAATAAAAATAATAATAAATGGACACTTATATAGCGCTCCTTTCACCCGAGAGTGCACAGCGCTTCTTACAAGCATTTACATTAATCGTACATTGTGTTAAACGTAACTAATAAAAAAGACATCATGCATAAACTTAACTATTTCAATTTAAATAATATGTCATAATATATCACCACATCTGAACATTAAAAGGATCATATTATCAATTAAAAATAAAATTTAGGTATCAAAAGCTTTTCTAACAAGTTCAGTTTTTAATTTCTTCTTAAAATTATCATAGGACGAGCTAGATCTGGTTTGAAAAGAAATATTGTTCCATAAAAAGGGGGCGCAAAAGCTGAATGATTTAAAACTGAATTATGAAAACATTTTCTGTTCAAACAACTTTTTATCTGCAAATCTCAAACATGGGTCTGGTGTATATGATCTTAAAGTTACTGTATATATATATATATATATATATTCTGGGGACATGTCTAGGTCTACACAATTGCCCTTGTCCGGATCGTTTAACTGTTCGCCTTTATGTGCGCAAATTGGATACTAATATTCTCGTCACTCTTGTGACTGTGTTTTTATTCACTACATTCTTTCATTCTTATATAATATCTTTGTGAAATGAATGGAGCCCTGAATTACTCTGGCACAACCTGATTTGTACACAAAATACATCATCAGGCCCCCTTCCACAAGATGTCTCTACCCGTAAAAATGGTGAGCTCTACCCCTCTCACAAGATCGTAAGAAGCAAAGTATCTGGGTGTGATAATCGATGAACAAATGCAATGGACAAACATATTGATTACATCTCGAACAAGGATATTACAACCTTAGGAACCCAAAAGAGACAACGGAGGCACTGTGACAATCGCGTGAAGAAAACATGCTACGAAGTATATGTAAGACTGATACTGGAATACAGAAGCAATGTATGGGATCCTCATGGAAAGGCCAACATAAATAAAATAGAAAAGATTCAGAAGGGGCAGCAAGGTTTATCTGCAACAACTACAACAGCAATACGCCATCAGACACAATCGTCTCAAGTCTACAGTTACTACCGCTTAAAGAAAGAAGGGCCAACACCAAACAGACAAATTCATGGAAACCAAAACTAAAACAAGATCGTCACAAACTTCTGCATATCCAGATCAAGAACAGACACGCATCCGTACTCTTTCTATCCAACTGCAATCAGATTATGGAACAACCTCCATGAAACAAGAAAAACAACACGGACCACTCTACATCAATTCAAGGCCCAGATCAATGCTTCTAGCAACGTCAATCTTCACTAAATGAAGCTGTGGTTCAAATGGAAGAAGAAGAAGAAGCACTGATGCACTGTTTAGAAGTTACGATGCCTTCTAATACGGACTCATTTACCCCATGATGCAGCTGAATTCGCCGCGATAGTGTGATTTCCAGGTCATTTACAGTCCCTCCAACCCCACAATGTTGTCCAAAGCGCATGCACAACGCAACGCTTTTTGGGACATCATACGAATTTCAGCAACAGCGACTGTTTTATTTTTTAGCTGTTGCTTTTTCATGAGAACAACGACCGTAGGCAAGATCTATGTATTCAGGAGAGTGAGAGTGATAAATCTAGTAATTTGTGAATGGAATAAAAAAAGGTAAGTGTGATAAGCAGTAAAAATTTCTTTTTTTTTTAAACTTCTAAATCTAGATCTGAAATCTAGAGGTAGGCTTAGCAGGGTTTAGGCCGGCAACCCCTTGACCATAAACCCCTCAAGGGATGTTTTTCAGATAGGGGGGGAACGCCCCCGAGGTGGATGTGAGTGAAGCGAGCGTTTACCCCCCAACCTATAAAATCACTATAATATAAAATAGAAATTTTTGAAGAAATTGAACATGCAATTCGATACCGCAATAATCACCCGATAGTCCTCAAAGGGTAGGAGCTAAACCATTTAAAGATCTTTGTATAGGCTTATAGCCCGAGCAGATTTGCTGCAATAATAGGAGGAATCTAAAACATAGTCGATTACTTAATAATAGATACCTATCATGTGATTTACAATTTTACCAGATATATTTAAGCATATTCATGAGATGTGACGTCATTTCTCAAGTAAGACCTTTTATATTTTAAACGTCTTCTCTCAACAATCTAGATGGTCAAGTGATAACGTCAGTGCTGCAGAGACATGCCAGTGGTGGATGGGCACAGGTACGAATCTCAGGTGAAATTGAAATTTATTAATCCACTTGGGAGGACATGTGGAAGAATCCTGAAGCGAGCATCCATGCACAGAAGAGATCTTCCACATCGGACTGCACATATCGTGAGAATTTTACTGACAGTGCAGCACCTTGAAAAGGTGTTGAAGTTGAAGTACAAATTTACCTGCATTTTAAGGGCTTTGTGTTTGGTGCTCAGATATGTGTCAGTTGACTCAAAATCTAGATCTATGTGTTAGTTGACTTAAATCTAGATCTAGATCTAGTAACACAACTATAGGCTACTCAGGCAGAAGTCATCCAAAAGTCAAAGTGGTTCCATCCCATTTTTCTTACAATAATACAATGAACGTAATGAACAATGACTGCTACTACCACTACTCACTACTCTACCACATTGATCATTGATTATAATATAGATTTAATCTTAGTGCAAGATTAGTTCTAGAAATAGGAACACAAATCTATCCTACATGCATGATTTCTAGATTTAGTTCATGAAGTAGAATCTACCATCAGCAGGAGGAATTGCAAGAAGGCAAGAGATTAGATCTAGATGGAGTGGAGTTAGGGTAGGCTAGAGTTAGTAAGTTAGATTGGAGATGAGAGGGTCTCTGATTCTAGAATTAGTTTGCTCTCATCGAGACGTAGCATCATACAACAGTCTTATCACTCTGCCTGTCTATAATGCATGAAGCAATTGAGGAAATCTATAAAATACAACGCATAAAAATCTTTTAGTGTAACCTGGTTCAGCAGAACCAACTATTTCTTCCAATTGCTGATATGTTATTCTCACAATTTGATCTCTGGCTGCCATCTTCCATCTTCGGTGCTAATTTTAGCTTCCGTTGAAGAAACCGTGAAAGTTCCATACGTCCAAACCATACCCTTAGCATACCTTAGCCTAGCCTACCTTATCTTACCTTACCTTACCATTCCGGCAAATCCCTCAGTTCATCCTGCTGTCTGATCTTTCAGGACGTAACCGCCCAAACAACCGCTCTCCATCTTTTAATGCCAGCATCTACTTGGTGTTTAGCTTTTTGACAAATTAGTGTTCACCCAGTAGTTTGTCATTGCTTGCTGGGCAGTGTGTATCTGCAAGGTTGATTTATCGCATGTTGGCAAGTCAGTAAATTTTAATGCTCGAGGCGTAACTTTGCTTTTTAGGCGTATACAGGTAAGGCAAGCACTCTGATTTTCATTAGCTCCCACCACAGCATGCTTAACATCAAGGGAGGCACTCCGGCTTTCATAAGCTCCCACCACAGCATGCTTAACATCAAGGCAAGCACTCTGGTTTCCATAAGCTCCTACCACAGCATGCTTAACATCAAGGCAAGCACTCTGATTTTCATTAGCTCCCACAACAGCATGCTTAACATCAAAAGAAGCACTCCGGCTTTCATAAGCTCCCACCACAGCATGCTTAACATCAAGGCAAGCACTCTGGTTTCCATAAGCTCCCACCACAGCATGCTTAACATCAAGGGAAGCACTCTGATTGCCATAAGCTCCCACCACAGTATGCTTAACATCAAGGCACGCACTGTGACTGCCATAAACTCCCTCCACAGCATGCTTAATACCAAGGAATTCACTCTGGCTTTCATAAGCTCCCACCACAGCATGCTTAACATCAAGGCAAGCATCTGGCTTTCATAAGCTCCCACCACAGCATGCTTAACATTAAGGGAAGCACTCTAGCTTCCATAAGCTCCCACCACAGCATGCTTAACATCAAGGCAAGCATCTGGCTTTCATAAGCTCCAACCACAGCATGCTTAACATCAAGGCAAGCACTCTGATTTTCATAAGCTCCCACCACAGCATGCTTAACAGCAAGACAAGCACTCGGTCTTTCATAAGCTCTCACCACAGCATGTTTAACATCACGTGTAGCAACAAATGCTTTTACCTGTTTATTGTTTCTCTTTGAGGGCGAATATTTTGAAAATAAAATGTTTCTTTCTGTACCACACTAAAATCAGAGGTTTTTTATGTTTATAACGCCCATGCTTTTCATCTTCAGACAAACAAAGCCATCCAGAAAAACAAAGAAACAGACTTTTTACCCCTTTTTAAAATGTGTCCTGTTTGAATTCGTGGACCACGTCAAAAGTTAAACATTAAATTTATACAAATGCCCATTGTCCTCTGACAAAGTGGTGATAAATATTCTTTTCAAAAGTAAAGATAAATACCGGTAACTAATTTTGCGAGAATATCAACCTGGTTGGATGATGCTGGTTTAAAAAATGTTCCTTATTAGATTTTGTCTACGATCAACGGCCGCTCTGCTATGATCATTTAATTTTAAAATGCCCCAGGTGGTGCCATGCCTTCGTGGTGACATTCATGGCGCTTCCACGGGATATCAACTATGATCAATGACGGGAGCGCTTTCCCCTAACTCTAGCTTAAGGAATTCTATTGTAAAGTTAAGAAAACTCAACATAAGCAAAACAAAATGATCCACAACATCAACAACAGTTAAGATAGACAGACAAGCCGACAAAAACAGGAGCAATCAGAAGGAAGGTGGAAGACAACAACAATTGCATGCTTACATCGTTCCTGAACATTTTCATTGTTCCCAAGAACCGTATCCGAGTGGAACCAATTACCAAAAGAGATAACGTCGACTGCAACAATAAATAAAAAAAAAATTCAAAGAACACCCTTCGGACCATTTACAAGAACGTCATAGCAGGAAGAGCAATCAGACACCAAATAGATCTAGGTAGTTGTAAAATGTAAATAAGAATGTCAGAATCTTCATAAGTGAAGGAAGACATTAAATGGCAGATGCTATGTAGGCCCACATCGCATAGAGCCTACACTTTTTTTTCTATCTGTCTCTGCCTTGTGCCACTAGCATCATTGCTTCCATTCATTGCATGCCCATTTCTTTAGCCTCTCTAAGTTAAGTATTGTTCTTTTTTAGGGTTTCTTTAGGGCGCTCTCTCTTTCCTTTGCCCTCTATCTCCCAGGTCAAGACTTGATTTGTGATATTTTTTTCCCCTTGTCTACATAGATGGCCCACATATCATATATCTCTATTTTCTTGATCGAAATATTTTTGATGTAGGCCTATGTGTGTCTGCCCAGCCATTTCTCTAATAACTTCATTGTTTTCAAACGAGTCCACTTTTCTTTCAGTCTCTTTAATTATTCTCCAGCTCTGCTTTGTATGTTAGTACCAACAGCACGTTGGAAATGAACAGCTTTAATTAATTTGTTTCCAATAATATAATCTTGTTAGCCTATACGTTATTTAGATTTCTGAAGGCCCTTGCTGCTTTTGCTATTCGTGAATTTGCTTCCAGTCTGACATTGCCTTCTCTCTCTATTAGTCTCCAAAGGTATGTGAATTAGTTGACTTCTATTTCTATTGCTTTTCCGTCAAGCTGTAGGTACTTTGTTGTTATATTAACCAAGTGTTTTCATTATTTTCGTTTTTGCTTAACAGTTTTCATTTAAACAATAAGAAAGTCTTTATTGCCATATCATGCAATGCAAACGTTTTCATACTCTTTTCTTCGAAAATTAGCCCAAACGTATCGCTATTACGTATGATATTATTTTCCTTAAAAAAGCATATGGATTAATACAATTTAATTTTACAATAAATTGGTCGACGGCAGTACCGTCCCTTGATGTTTTCGTTTTCTTTTCCGTCCCTGAGAAGCTGCCTTAGTCTTAGTTGTTTCATTGATTTCGTTGATATCCAGTAGTCAGCATCTTTCCTTCAGGGTTTACGGCTAAAAAAAAAAATTGTTTAGATTGTATACTGTTAGTTGGATATTGACAAGAGAATCAGAAATTTTGCTCTTCATTATTCACAGACCGCAATGTCTCTCGAGACTGTACCCAAAGAACTTCGAAATCTTCGAGCATGTTTGTTGTGTTCACTTGTGAAGGTAGGCTCCAGATCCTCTTCTTAACATAAAGCCTATCATAATAATGTAAGGTTTAGATAAAACCTGACTTTTGGCAGTAATACCGTATGGGGAGATCTTCCATTTGCCCCCGCAAATTCTTACGAGTACTTTGATTACTTGTTTATTACTAGATGACTAGATGTAGACCAGATTCTTGTTTATTCT
>JAOYNN010054662.1:0-12317 GCA_025770095.1 Goniobranchus kuniei | reverse complement strand
GTGAGAGCGAGAGAGAGAGAGAGAGAGAGAGAGAGAGAGAGAGAGAGAGAGAGAGAGAGAGAGAATGACGTTAAGAGCCGTGGTGAATCGCAACTTTGGAGAAACGCAACAATCTTGACATTCATGCTGTGCTGCGATTAAGTGGTGTTGACTGTACTAAGTTAAAGAGAAAAAAAAAGGTCAAGAATGAAGACAAGAAAGGCAGGTTCAGGCCTGGAATAACCCAGCATAAAAGTGGAATTTTAATTTTACATCAGATAGATTTTCCTTTCTTGAATTTATTACATATTAACAACAGAAGCAGCATCAAGATTATCCAAGGTTATGGAGATTTCATAGTTTGCCATACCTTACCACAATTATGCATATATATTATACTTTTAGTTTGTGATGCCATGTTATCTTACATCAGTAAGCAAAAAAACAACAAATGAATTACAAAAACAAAACCAAATAAAACAAGCTCATGTGATACCTTTACAACTTTTGATTTACTGTTTCTCTGGACATAAAACCATTACAAATACTTAAAATTACAAAATCAACAGCGAATGACATCATGAATGAACAAAATATTTCAGTTGGCCAATGCATGTGTAACAATTTTAGAAAAATGTACCATTAACAACATAAGGGGATAAAGACATTGAAGAAAAGAGGACTACCAAAATATCTGCATATAAATTCTGATACAATGGCACATTGTTGATTTTCTTGTTTTCAGTTTCCCCTTTGAAACGTTAATCACACACATCTGATATGAAACTTACAAAAACTTATGAATGGAATTGTTTTTGTGATGCAATGATGTAAAGAGTAGCTCTTTCTTATCTCTTGACTGAATACACATATTATACCCTGCTTGAAGAGGCAATCCAACAAAGTAACCAACACCATGACCGCAGACAATATCATAGAGATCAGATCAGGTTTTGTGTTGTATAAAATGAGACCATGATATTCAAAATAGAGCAATGCAATCAGCAAGCTGAAGATGCTTATGGGATAATGAACCAAATTAACAATTATCTTGTGGGATGCAAAATTATGATGCACAATTTTTTAAAAATAGATGGAAAAGTCTATTGTCCATATAGCAACTAAATGGAATGCTTTCCTATCTCTGACCTGATTCAGACATGCTGCTGACATTGACCATAATGTGATTGGTGTACACCAGTTTTTGACCTGTGCATATAGAGATCTTAAGAATAAGTACAACTTTCATCAGTTGTTGGCTCACTGATACTTCAACAAAAGAAAAAAAAAAACCCAGTGTTATAAAATATTTAAAAAATTACTCAGTAAAAACATAAGCAATGGATTTCTGAATACAGAATAGCCTCAAATGTACAGAATGCTCGGACAAAGAGGAATAATTTTCAACGATAATTTGGAGAAATGACATTACATCTCATGAAATGGCTTGGTTATGGGATGCTGTGTTTGAAAGATAACAAACTAAAAGAAAGAGTTCCTCTTCCTGTCAAACAAATCTTTGTACACAGGAAGTAGGTGTTTGTTTCAATACTTTTGGACGACTTGGGTTATGTGCAACTATCAGATCTGAAATAAATAAAAAAGGACTTCCTACTTATTTAGTGGAAAAAAATCCTCAAACAAATCAAACAAAACTTAAAAACAAAAACCAAAAATAGTCAAACCCCCTCCCTGTGGGAAAAAGTGTCCTCAAAACACTAGTAGTCACAGAAATAGCATGATATGACTGAGTGTTGTAAACAAACATCAATTAACTGTAAAATATAAGCAAATCAAGATACCAATGCTCTAAATAAACTGCTCCAATCAAATTCCAACAACAGAACTGATCTGGACAAAAATCAAGTGAAAGTACCCTAGAGTAAGAAAAATGGGTGTGACAAAAATGTGTGGGTGTTCAAAATGTAGTGGGAATCTATCTCCACAAATTGTACAGAGAGATGAATTAGCTTTGATATAGTGAAACTAAAAATTGTATATTATATAATATATGTACGTATATTATTATATATATTTAAATAAATTAAAATCTTAACACTGTTATCATCAGATCATTGTTTTGTTATCCATATCAACACAATTTTATCTTAGACCAGACTAAAGGCAAATTATATCAAATGAGAGAAAAAACTTATTTATCTTTATCACAGCCAACAGTAAAACATTTTTTCCATTTTTATGGGTACCCATGGAACAGAGATGTAGCAACACTCTAACTAGAAGACAAAAACTGATACAGTTCCCAAAGAACACAAACAAGCTAAATAGAAAAACAAAACGTGTTTGATCCAAATAGGCACGGTAGGATAGACATGGATCAAATAAAAAAAAAACAAGAAATCATAAATGTACACTATTCCATACGCAGAGGGAACAGACCAAATAAACATTATGAAAAGAACAAACACAAAACAAATAAATGCCTACTTTCTCAGAAGGGATCTAAGCATACTCTAAGAGAAAAGTTATCATAGTGCACCTACATCCTATTGTCTCCTAGTTGGAGTGTTCATGCGAGTATTTTTATTAAACATTGTACATATAATCACCTTTTTTTTTAATGAGAGAGATTTAAAAAAAAAGAAAAAGTGATTGGGTGAATGATTTTTTCCCTTATACGGCAGTCACATCAAACATCCTCCCTATCTGTCTAATCAAACCCATATGACAAGCATACACTTCTGATGTAAACATTTAAAATCTACTATGGACCTAGCCTTAAAGGTTTTAGCAACAGTTTCTTTTATTTTGTGGTAGATAACCCATGTCTTTGAAATGAGATTCAGTCAAGAGACAAAGAGGAAGAGAACATGAAAAACTCTTACCTGTAAATTTGCAGAGAAAAAAGTTGTTGAGGAGAGACCGTAAGCACGATAAACTTAGAAAAAATTACCAAAAAAAAAAAACAACAAAAAACCCCTTTAAAAACTACATGTATGGATGGAGGTCTTTAAAATAAATTGAGGCAATTTTTCCCAATGTTAGCAAGACAACTGCCATAGCAAAAACAATCGTCATCGGTCCCTCAGAGGTATGTATCGCAAATCAGCAATCCTCTCTATCATCAAATCACCTCACTTTCCCTCCGTCCTCATTTCCCAACAACGCTAAATTTTACGAAAAGCAGAAGAAAAAAAAATACTACAAAAATATGTAAAATGTGCTGTAATTGTAGTGAAATGGACAATCTTCTAAAGGCACCCCCTATAAAAAAAAAAAAAAAAAAAAAAAATTTAAAATTAATTAATTTAAAAGAAAAAAAGATTAAGGATCTTTGTGTTGAACAACAAAAAACTCCTCAATTCTTACACTGGAAACATCAACAGTGACAATGGGATACAATGAGTGTGTGAAAAGTATTCAACCAACCAATTTTATTGTCTCCATGGAAAGAAGACAAGTGATCCGAAAAGTGGTATCAAAAGAAAAGGTGCATGTTTGAGGAAAAAGAAAAGAAGACATGGAGAGTTCACATTTTACAGAAGTTGAAAATGGAGTAGAGAGAGAAGAAAAAGAAGAAAAGATGAAGGACACGAAGGAGGAAGAGGTGATGGAAAAGAAGACAGAGAAGCACCAGCAAGAGGATAAGGAATCGATATCATAAAGGAACAGCTTGAAGAGAGGAATCAGGAAAAAGGAGACAAAAGAAGAAGACAGCACTAAAGAGGCAAACAAAAAGAGCAAATTTAGGATGTAGTGTGGGGTGAAAGCCCAAAACACAAGAGAATAAAATGTACAAACTTTAAATAGACAAAACATGACCAAACTCAAATTTACAAGCTCATAACAAAGACAACCCTCCAGATCAAAATATAAATTAGCGACTGGACTTGTCAGAGTGTCTGACCACTAGCCTCCATTTCCAACTTCCCATACTCTGGATTCGTGAAAGAAAATCCTCGGAACTCTTCTTGGTTGATGGTCTTGATGACTGTAGGATCCATGGGTGTTAACACTGGTTCTTCTGATGTAAAGTCCTTGTCAAAGTTATTGGCATCTGTCTTGCTTTTCTGTTGGATAGGGAAAATGTGCAGAGAATACTGTAATCCAAAGTAAGCATAACCTATTTTCATTCTGAAATTCTTATAACATATGATCTGCAATAAAAGTAACTAGTGGAAGCAGAAAAAGTACTAACTACACACATGATTGTGAGCATGATTGTTTTCAACAGGAAGAGGACCAGTTGGGTCATCTGAACAATCATATAAGACAGATCTATGACATTCATTGCCTTATCACTGTGTTTCTCTTTTCTTAAAATATTATTAACTTAAAGTTTAGCCAAGTATGATGTTCTGCTGAAGTTGAACAAGATAGGATGCACTCTTCCAATTCCTGCCTTAGCCCCTACATTGCCACCCATTTTACACATCAATGTACACCCTTTGCCAAGAATTTCAGAGACATTTGAGAAAATGAATATGATAGGAGCATGTCTAATATTTTCTAAACCCCACAACTCAGCTTTCCAAATTTTGCAGGACAACCTAATAATGGATTGAACAACGCTGTGATGCATTCGTATATACAAATGAGGTCAAATATTCACCATCTAAATCCAAACCAATCCAATCCAACAAGTCACAGCTTCAATGATCTGTTGTTTCATTCCCATGAACCCTTTTCCTTGATTTATATCTAAAACTTTGGGCTCAAGCATTTCATCATCATTGTCTTGCTTAAGTCTCATAGATGTACTAGAGCAGCTTGATCCTAATTACTCACTCTCTCCACTCCCATCTTTCCAAAATCTGATTCCTAACAATTGATAATAACATCATGACCTGAACACATGGCATGACCAGGGCAAACAGTTAAAATAAGGTCCAGAGCTTCATAAATCTGTTGAATATTGTACCCTCCAACTTCCAAATCAAACTCAATACAATAAGACCTTTGTTATTGGGAGCCCGGGAAATCGGGGCGAACGTACATATCAATAAGGTGCTATGCCAACACCTAGAGTAGTTAATAGACCCTTGCACTGAACGATATGACGGTTGACTTTTTTCATGAAGCAATGGGACGAACTAAAAAATGAGCTCAGCAAAGATGTCATCGAGTGCACAAAACAGCAGTGTAATGAAGCCTATGGCTTGCCATTCTGCAACCCCACTTTTGCAAAATTGACAAGCTGGTTTCATCAAGTCCTTCACCTGCATTTTTATGACCAACACTTTAGGATGCTGTGAATGTTAGGAAGAAATTACATAGGAAGTCAGCCAGCTGATCCTGGTCAGTGATTGAAATGAATGCTAGGGGCAGATCGACACAGTTACTCAACCTTAACAGACCAATAATTGAGATGTGTATTCATTGGCTCGCATGCAGTGATGATACTTCCATTGGCCTGAGCTTCTCCCCGGGAAATCTGGACAATTTTTCAATCTTCCAGGCATGTCCCAATAACAGAGGTCATACTTTATTACAATCTGAAAAGAACTCAATCTGATGACAATTGAAAGAATGGTGAAAAAAATACATTGGCAAAATATATGAAGCTGAGAGATATGCAACAGCCTCAGTAGACCAAGAACAAGACCAAAAATGCCTAGTGCAGTCACTAGTACTTAGGAACATGAGTAACAGGTTAAAAGGTCAAAGCAATTAGAAGAATACATGCAGGCTATGGTGTAGAGAACAATGTAAGGGTTAGTAACCTCATGTTCCAGGTGATTGCTAAAAAATAACACGTAAGCGCCAGTGGTGAGGTTCATGATATAAAGAAAAAAATAAGGCAAAGCAACTTGCAGCAAGCTACAACCAAAACTATACATGGTATGCTCTCAGCTAAATGGCAATTAGGCATGACTGTTCATTTGTTGTTTTTTTTAATCTTAAAAACTCATTTATTTAGGGAGATTTAAGAATGAAATACAAAATGTAATTTCTTTTAAAATGAGATTCCAGGAGAAACAGAGGATTAAGCAGGCTAAGAGTCCTATTACATTGGGTGGGCAAATAAAATAACTTCCTGAACTTTTTAACTCTCATTATTTAAGAACTGACGAAATAGATCAAAATGAAATGTTAACAAACATGCATCAATCAAGCTGAAGTAGACCTGGAAATTCTCTTGAATGTAAACATTTCATTTTTCTAAATTACAAGGAAAAATGTAAGTAGTTTTCAAAATCATCAATATCAAAACCTGCACTGCAAAATCGTCAAATCACATTAGAGTTTAATATAACTGGTTGATCCCCAGCGTCGTCCTATTACAGCCCTAAGTCTATTTTTCCGATCCGAAATAAATCTAGATCTAGATTTATGCATCCCATCCTACGTAATTTCATCCTAACATTCCAAAATTTTTGCTTCTCGTTTATCTGTGAAGAACAACCCCACAAGGTCTCTGTTTTCTGCAAAGATTTGTCGCTTCTTTTCTCTACGAAAGCAAACACCATTTTGATTAATAATCTGATCGATTAGATCCAGATCTAAATTAAATCTAGAATGGTTTGATAAAATAATGCAAAATATCAGAGTAATAACAATTTTTAGCTTTAGAAAATGTTTCAACACTGGTCTGCAGATACGAAGCACATCTGTTCTGCGAAGTCTTGACAAAATTACATTTAGTAAGTAATCGCAGATATGAAGTATGTTATGTTCTGAGAGGACATGATAAAATTAACTATAGTAAGTAATTGCAGATATGAAGCATGTTTGTTCTGCGAAGTCTTGACAAAATTAACCATAGTAAGTAATCGCAGATATTTGAAGCAAGTTGTGTCATGACAAAATTAACTATAGTAAGTAATCGCAAATGAGATCTATTTCAAATTGTGATACTTGCAAAATGGGGATGGGTATGTCAAAATTTAAATACTATTACCTAGGTGAATGGAATTTCATAAGGCTTCAAAGTTAAAGAAATTGGGTTTTTGGGGTTATTTTTGCCAACCTGATACATATTATACAAAAATTTGTTTCAAGGCTTCAAAGATGTTAGAATTCTTTACAAACATCTGTTTGAAGCTCACAAGTCTTAAACGATAAACATATAATTCATGACAGGGAAAATCTCACACTGCTTCATTTTATAAATACATGCCAATTAAAAAAATATCACTAACATTTACAAAAGAAATGATTAAGGCATGGGACAAGATTGAAGATACTCACAATTTTTGGCTTGAATGGAGGTCTGACTTTGCGTTGCTCCAAAAGTTCCCAATCAATCTTTTCATGAAAAAATGGATGCACAAGGATTGCTTTTTCACATCCTTGGGCACTAACACAGCCGAGTCGCTTGGAGGGATTCTTTGTCATGAACTGACATTTGGATAATAGATAAAAATTAACATGTAAATGATGAGGATCGGTCATGGGTACTTCCAAAGAAAAAGTACACATATTCTGAAATGTTAGTTCTGAGTAAAAGGTTTGGACAAAGGATATTACTTTGGACACAACAGAAAATAATACAGGTCAAACATCAATTATTTATTATATCATGTGTATATATGCATACATTTATTAAATGACAATGTGTGTTGTAACATTTCATAGAGGAGATGTAATAATTTCATAAAATCAATATGAACCATTAACATTTTATTCAGCCCACCCATTACAAACGTGCAAATTTTCCAATAATGACTTCATTTAGCTTAACATTGTCAAAAAGGGTTCTTGGTCAGACTAAATTCTTTTTTTAAAAAAAAGGGTACTATAAAAGTTTAACAGTAAACCCCATATATTCCCTCTTTGCCAACAACACCCATACCCTTCTCGAAATAATGAAAACAGATGTAAGCCATTTTGAAGGCCTACAATACCATTAAGTGAGTGTACCTCTCTTTAAAGTTAAAAAAGCTACTGAACAAACACTGCCTGATAAAACAGTGTTACCAAAAGGTTCTTTTATGTTTAACAAAACATCTTTGCTATAAGGTTTAACACAGAACCCAAGACAGTGTGGGGGTACTAACAGGTACTAATTACTCGTTCCTACTTTGGGACTCTACTAAATAAGTTGAGAAAAGATAATCAAGAGAATATGATAAGAACCTTGAAAAAGAAAAGATTTAATTGATTAATGTTCACAACGAAGCATCAAGAACAGATGTGGGGACGGTCACAATGAGGGATAATGTTACGATCACTTACAAAGTGACGTATATCTGACTGATTATAAAGTACGAGTAAAAAGCTGCCCCTCACCACCGGCAGTGTCCTTTTCTTCTCCTACATTGACAACAACCTACGAACATCTGCTTGCAAGAATAGAGCCGCAGTTGACGCCTGGTCAGTTACTGCTGTTTGTTTAGAAGCGGCAGGTCCATTCCAACTCAGAGACTTCATACGAAAGGCAGTAAGAGTAATATTGAGTAACTTACTGGAGCTATCATCACCTCGATTTCCTGGAGATTTCCTTTTCCTTAGATCATACTCTTATGATGTATAAGCCACTTATTTTTAGTCATATAAGAACATGGCAGGTTAAAACACATTTTCTTCCATTACAGCAAAACCGAAAAATGCCAAGGCGCTGAAGTTGCTGCCTTTCATTTGAAAATGGCAGAAATGTGGGTTCCACTCAATAAAAGCTTTCAAGCAAGGTATAATACTAACCCCCTTGAGTATAGAGACAGCCTCTTTACTCAACCACACTGGGTATAGAACATCATCATGGAGTATGGATTCAAATAGGTCATCTTCATTGTCAGCCTCAAAGGGTGGCTGGCCTGCCATCATCTCATACATGAGAACTCCAAGGGCCCACCAGTCTACACTAGCATCATATTCAAGCTCCTGCAGAATCTGGTAAGGAAAAAAAAGGAAAGAAACAGTTGAGCCAAAATGACATGGATGGAATAAATCAAAGCTACCCATGGTTTTCTGCCACCCTTTGTGCACGAAAGGAACAGGTCCATCAAAATAGCAAGTGACCCCCGATAGCATTTTTAGGTCCTGCCAGTCACAGAAGTGCAGATGGCCACTCTTACCCTCTCCCAAAAGAAATTGATAGCATAGAAAGTAGTATTAGCCTAACTTATTAACACCATCAACAACAATAAGCAATTTTGACTACTTGCATCCTTTTGAAAACCATGAAATGGCCTTAAGGTCAATGGTCTTAAAAACTATGGGACGATCTTTTACTTGGAAATCCAGTTTCTAGCAGGCCATTGATTAAGAAGTAAATAATCATAAACATGCTTGTTAAATTTGGATCTAAATACATTGCTTAAAAACAAGCAACATCACTGTCTTCTTAACAGCACATTAAGGTGTACACAATGTCACAGAAGCTTGCATCAATCCCAACCATCAAGTCAATCTTATCATTCATGATAAATAGCTGAAGTAACAGAAGCTATATGTAAAAATGTCTGCTTTTTGTTTAACTAAAGATTCTACTGCCTAGTTTTGAACTCTCCAGAATTTTTTATTGCTTTCGTTTTTGTTTTTTTTTCAATGTATTATCTATGTGACCACAATACCAAAATTTAGTACTCAATAACAGATGGATAAAGACAGGAACAATTTTCCAGGCAAAATTTTCATTATTAAAATGTGTAGTGGTTGATTATTTCCTCAATTCATAAAAGCAAGCTTGACTGATTTATATATTTTAAAAGTGTTGAACCAACCTCCGGTGCTATGTAATCTGGGGTACCACAGAATGTTTGCGTGAGTTTATTTTCCGTCATGCCTTCTTTGCACATGCCAAAGTCAGCAATTTTGCAATGACCTTCAGCATCCAATAAAATATTGTCTAACTTCAGATCCCTGCAAAAAGTAATGAGGCACGTGAAAATACATGTATTTAAACATACTCTACATCAATCAAATAAATTCTTAAAAACTCAAATGAAATACGTCTTTTGATATCGATGGAAATTGTGTATTCCAAAATCTATAGAAACTGAACTAAAGGATTAATCAGACTACGAGATCCACATTAACTGACTTACTTTAGTTTTGATAAACTAAATTAGAGGTTTTGGTGGAGTGGCAAAAAGAAATGAATAATTTAAGAAACAAATACAACCTTAAAAATGACATTTAATAACAAAGGATTTGAACTGTGAGTAAATTAATACTGGGCCATTTTTTCTGAAACATAAAAATGCAAATACATCTATACAACTACATGGTTAATTACATGGCAAATTTCTCCCCAAAAGGACTCACCTATATATAATACCATGTCTATGAAGAAACATAAGGGCTAATGTCACCTCTGCCGCATAAAATCGAGCACGGGGTTCATCAAATTTGCGAGCGCGTTGAATTTGGAACATGAGATCTCCTCCATTGACATACTCCATAACAAAAAATAGTCTTTCCTGTCACAAACAAGAGGGAAGTACAGTAATAAAGTAATCATCAGGAAAGGTAACCATTCTTCAATTGATTTTTGTGTTTTACAAACAAAACACAACTGTTAGACATGATCACAACATTTTTGTTATTGTTTACTTTACATGTCTTTCAATGTATGTGGACTTCTTAATGCCTGTTGTGGGTTACTTCAACTTAAAAACTTAAACATAAAAATGCTTCTCTAGGTTGTAAAAAAATAGTTTTTATCATATCAATTTATCAACAATAATGATGCATCATTTATCAACCTTGAACTTCTCTCCCATCACCAAACTTCAATTTTTATTCATTTATTAATATATATATATATTTTTTAGAAATATTTGTTTTTTATATCACATCTACCACCTCCAATGACAACTTAAAATGAACATAATTCAAAATAAATTGATCATAAAGACACAATCATTTTCTTTCTAAGAATTCAAAGAATAAAATAGTAAACAAAAAGAGACTTACTTTAGTTTGAAAAGATGAGTGTAAAGCTGTCAGGAAAGGGTGTTTAGCAGAGAGAGCAAGTATTCTTTTCTCTGTCATAGTACATTCAACATCATCATCCTGGATAATGACATCTTTCTTTAAAACTTTGATAGCATAAACCTCCTCTGTTCCTTTTTTCTCTGCTAACATAACCTGTTAAAAAAAGAAAAGAAAAGAAAGAAAAAAGGTAGTGAAGCAGTTTTATAAGCATCAATGGATTCGTTTTTATGGTGAGGAAAGGTTGTGGGAGAAAAAAAAACCCACAAAGAAATAAACAGAAGTATGACTTTTCAGTTATTCTTGACGCAACATTTGTTAAATCTTGCAGCAGACTTGGTTTTGTTTGAAGCCTCAACAAGGTTTGTAACAGCCCCAATCATAATGAACCACCCACACAATTTTCATTATATTATTAAAGTATGAAAAGAAATAGAGCAGATGTAATAAAATGCTGGTTTACTTGATTAAGAGAGTGAAATCATCTGCTAGCAAAAGATACTATGCCTTTATCTCTTCAATCTAGCAAAAAATATTTGCCAAATTTAGACCACTACAATTGTAACATGATTTTTACTTTCACTAAAGCACTCAACAATGGAAGTTGAAATTAAACTCTACAGAGCCATGCAAAGCTATGGCGTTGTATTTTGAAAATCAAGCAATGATAGGCATTAGATCATTACATTAACAGCCTGTTCTGAGAACGTTCACAGACTAACTAGTCTCCTTTACAAAAATATTCCTAGCCCAGATAAAAAGAGTTAGAATAGATTGCTGACCTTTATTTCAGACAAAAGAAGAAAATTATGAAACATTCAAAGGTGCACTGTATATTAACAGGCACCCACATTTTTTAAAATAAACTACAGTTGTAAGAATATGCTACGTTATCAAACAAAAACAAGTGCTTACTAAAGACAACAATGAAACAAGTAAGTGTGAATTCCATAATATCAAAAGTTTGTTATGACTTAAGGAGATCCCTTTATCATCCAGTCCTTTTTTGTGGCTCCTATGTATCAACTTTTAGATTGGCTCTTAATTTAACCTTATATTATATTATATTTTATCATAAAGTCTGCAGAATGTCCAAGTTTTTAGATTGATCTTAGTTATTTAGAATCCATAATACATTTCTTAAAAGTTGCTCTGTGATATACTTTGTAATTGTAAAGCGCCTGGACCTTGTTTTTTTTTTTTATCAATGGGATGGGATATGGCATTATATATATAGATATATATGAATTTTATTTATAACGCGCCTTAATATTTATAAAATCTCTAAGCGCACAAGTTTCATGTAAAAATAATTGTAAAATATATGTTATTTATATTATCTTGGGTAAAACATTGAATACATGTACATAATAAATAAATATATCTATAATATGGTTAAATAGTGTGGATAATATTAAGGTATTTAAAAATACACATCAATATTTCAAAAATATGGGAAGAAATATAGTGCTACATTCATTCAGTATAAAACAAGTGAT
>JAOYNN010054551.1:0-12317 GCA_025770095.1 Goniobranchus kuniei | reverse complement strand
TAAAGGCAGGCCGCCATCTTAAGCTAGTAAGAGCCACAGCCCTCTATTTAGGCGTGACCCCATTAGACTGAGAGCTGACACAGGCCTTTAAAAAGGGCCTCGACCCTGATCCTTTTCTATGGAAAATTTTTGTAGTCCTTATAAGGCAATGACCTGGAGTTGCATCTATTATAATTTAAAAGGATAACCAATGAGTTTGCAAGTTATTTCGAGCTTCTACGTCACCTGACTCTAGTTTTATCAATGAATGAAGTCAGGTGGTCTGGCGTGTCAACATAACCTTTGTAAATAGCCCCCTTTGTTTACAACTTTCTTCCTGTTTTCTTTCTTGACTTAGGGGCCGAGGAGGTCCTTGACTTAAAAGAAAGATTTGCACCTACAATAATGTCATATTTCGTGTCTTAAAGGCCATATTAAGGGGATATTGTGTTAGGTAGGAAAAATTCAAGAAACCATGCTATGCCAGCCCAACATTTTTTTCATCGAGCTGCTTCGGCGACCTGGCACTGGTGGGAACTACTTCCGGTATAATAGCAATCACTACTAGGATTGAATTCGTCCAAGATTCGAACAGGATCATTTTTTGACCCAGCTGTATGAAAAATCAAAACGAATTTATATTTATAATGTTGAAACTGTCCATGACAAGACTTCCAGAAAGTTTTCAACCACGGCCCTTATCTATAATTACACATTTAAATCAACATCAAACATCATTTTCTTGCAGAACATATGCATAGATACTGTTTCTGTTCTTTCTGGCTTCTCACCTAAAATGGAAATTTTTTAAGTCAAAATGGTCTTTCAGCTGTAAAACTGTCCCTAAACCAGATGAAATGTTTGTAATTATAATTTTTGCCATTAAGCCACACATTTCCAGAGAGGACAAATAATCACAGTATTAGGCTTGGGATCACTGAGTTGATATCAAGTTGACAATACAGTTGATCAATTTATTTCCAGTAGGGCAGGTCAAAAGGTCAAGTTCAGGTTGGCTTATTTTGTCCCATAAAAGTTGATCAAGTTCCAATCTGAGATCCCGAACCAGTTCTGCTACCTGCAGATTGAAATGAGAGGCATATGAGGTTAAAAGTCATTTTATATATGTAAAACGGGGAACTGGATACCTAAATTACTCTTTGTTTCATGTAGTGGTATGACATACTTGCACCATATATCAAAAGCCAACCAATGTTATGTCCGACTTAGAGCACAACAAACATGCAAATCTTGACTTCAATCACAGGTACCCTAATAGAAACATCTTCCATATTGGCATAAGGATACTTCATTCTCTTTAAGATGTGAGATACATAACACTATTTCACATGTAAAGTGTACATATATCACACAAAGAAAACAACACACACACACACACACATACACACACACAAAAGCCCACTGATCAATAAGATAAAGAGCCTTTTCTAATTAAGTTGGCATACGGAGGCATTTCATACAATAACTAAATGAGTGACATTAAGAGTTTCATTTTGATTTCAAGCGTTTAACTTTTACATCCTGAACAACTACCAACCACTACAATGGCAGTTGTCCTGAACTGCTGCGCTACCGCTGCTGAGGGCCATCCTATATCAATTTAGTCATTATCAATTACTTACACCTGCTTGGTTGTCATGAAGTGTTGCCTAATGTATGGAGAAGTAAATAGTAAGTACTACTCTATAACTGCCATCACTCAGAATAGTTCTATGTGAAAACGATGTGCACAACATGAGCAAGTAAAATGTTGCCCATACTCCCATGAATGACAGAAATCTAGATCCACATTTTTTTTCATGAACAACACATATGTCATAGATGCAGATAGCACATCATCTGATTTCTCTATCCATTCAGACACTGAACAGTTACATGTAAGCATTGGAACTAAAGATCTAGCTCTTTATTCTTTAAATATTTCAACTGACTCAGTAAAACTGAATGTATCTGTTGAAGCATATATGTATATTGAATAAAAGAAAAAACAGTGGTTGTGTTCAAGCCAATGATGTTTCACATCTTGTCCTGAAGGTAATGTGGCATAGGGACTATTTAAAGGAGTCCACATCTCGACTGCACCTTTTGAAGACACACACGTTGATCAAGTAGACCATTAGTACTCACTAAGTAGGTCAGATTGACCTAGTTTTGCAATGGCTTGCTATCATATTAACTATTCACTCAAATGTCACTCTGCCAACTTTCATCCATTTAGTAGACAAATAAGAATAGGGAGAACGAAACTTAGGATGTTAAAGGTATCCTTTGTGTACAATTAGGATTAAACTTGTTTGAAATATTTGAATATAAAAAGAGTGTAATTTTTTGCAGCAGTCATGTAGATAAAAATGTCAACTTAACT
Organism: Goniobranchus kuniei; assembly: GCA_025770095.1. NCBI lineage: Eukaryota > Metazoa > Mollusca > Gastropoda > Nudibranchia > Chromodorididae > Goniobranchus > Goniobranchus kuniei. Next base: position 9,952 of record JAOYNN010054551.1, on the reverse strand, counting down.
ATAAAAATCAGTACAATGGTAAGTGAATGAAAACAGTTTCCTGGTGAAATTTCAAGTTTATTGCAATGCATTGAGAGTGAAAATCTTTACCTGAGGACAAGATGCCACAAATTGTATCCAACCATCCTCCACAGCCATGATAAAATTGCCGTGATGAAGATCAATGTTAATGCTTCCACCACCAAATAACAGCAGTTGATAGACAGACACCATGGAGCAGTCACGGATGTAAACCTTGGATAGAAAGATGAAAAAACTTCATGCGTTGGATGTTTGGAATACTATAAAGAAACAAAGAAAATGATCAGAAATGTAGCTAAACAACAAGGAGCTCAAGTAAGTCAAGAATCTCAAATACATTCTTGGTGATAATACAACTGGTGTGAAGACCATTTTTCAAATGGGAGAGAAATGTGAAAACAAAAATAATTCTTCTTTGCTTTCTATTTTATTAGTTTTTAACAGAAATACTACCTTTGTGGTTTTCACTTTTTCATGATAGACCAAATATGGACTTGGGTAAGATTGCACTTGAAAATTCACTGAAGACGGATGAATGGAGACCTGTGGATGTCAGCAAATTGTTAGTATCTCTTTAATGATCATCACAAGGCATTACATAAAAGTAATCAAGATTACATTTTTAACCATACTCAACGTAAAGTGATTCTGATGAATGACACAGTCAAACAAAGGCTATCACATACAAACTCATTTATGAATTCAAAGTATGAGTATGTACTGCATGTAGGCATTCAAATAACGTATTGCATCTAAAGGTTTAGAGTACTTTATGCGTATTGTAGAAGTTCAACCTACTTATTGGATATAGAAGTTTAAACTATTAATAGCATCAAAGAGTTCAAACTATTAATTGCATTTAAGAATTCAAGCTACTTATTGCAGCACCAAATAATTCAAACTACTTATTGCATCTACCAGTTAAAAATTCTTACCACATCTAAATCTAATTGTTCAATCTAGTCATTAATAAAAAATTGAGTTTTAACCCCCTTAACCACCAAGGATATATCATTATGGTAACATCCTTGTGCCAGGAATTTCATTGCACCCAGAATCCTTTCACTAGAAGTAGATCTAGATCTAAATCTTCTTGTTGAAGTGGTTGAATCTAGTCGTACAATTGTAGTCACCTCCTGCCATAACACCTTGATCTAGACCTAAATCTACATGCCTAGCCGGGATATCTTCGTTAGAGCTACATCTGGAGATGTTGCCATTGGATGTATCTAGATATAGAGCTTCAACCATGAATCATTGTAAGGAAAGATTGAGCGGACGCATCGGTAGATTGCACAAAAAAACAACTCTACTAACATTTCGCTGATACCACGAAATAATTATCAAGTGAATCAACTTTACTGATTCTTCACTAATGCTTCAATGAAGAGTTATATGTCTTGTTTCCCTTATAAATATGAGAAAAAGCGATGCGTCATCAGCCCGTCGATTCCAGGGGCCTATGGCACACAGGGTAAAAATACAGGCACATGGATTAGATAGTCCTGTGGCAGTGAAGCGGTTAATGAATATAAAAATTATGAGTCCCCTGAAAAAACAATGAAATAAGTAAAAACTTCAGGGAAGAGAAGAGATGTTGATCTGAATACTGAAATCCGCAAAGCTCCAAAAATCCCCCGGAATTTCCCGAAATCCCCTGGAATCTACTGGAATCCAACAGTTATCCAACATTGTCCGTCCCCGGCAAAAATGTCGCATATACAAATATGTCGCATAAATGAATTTATCGCCCGCCCTCCTCCTACCCCATCAACCCCCCTTCCGCCTCCCCATTTTGAACACAAACTTAAAAAAGAGCTTGAGCTTGGGACTTTAATGTCTCTGCCAACAGCTATAAAGTCATATGAGAGGCGGTGCTACTTCACAATTTGCATGCTACCACACAGAAACATGTGATATAACACAACGTACATGTCTCACCCAATCACTGATGCCAGAGCCAACTACTCGCACCACTGTTCCGACAGCTGATACAGTACAATTTTTAGGTCTTTAATGTGACGTGGAGTGGATTCGAACTACTGACCTCCTGCACCCTGCTCACTATACCAACTGAATAGATTTTAAAATAAATTATAATATATAAATAATTTGATGTCGAATAACTGAATATCTTGGATAAGCGAGTGTCAGATATCTGGCAGTAGACTGTATATAACTTATGAAAGGAGATTCCGGTTGAGTTGAAGGGGATTCTGGTGGATATGAGGGGGATTCTGGGGGATTCTGTGAGATTCTTGGGATTTCGGGAGATTCTGGGGGCTTCGCTATTTTGATACACCAGATGAATCTACATAGACAAAAGTAACATCAACAACTCTACCATAATAACATGACTATGTTCTGATACACTAAAGAGGTCTACTTACATAACCATCTAACTTGGTTTTAAATCTTAGTTCATCAGCACTTGGAGCTTTCACTACCGCTCCTGTAAAGAATACAAGAAGATAACTTAAACAAATAATGAAGTAAAAATAAAATTGTTTAATCAAGCATGTGTTGAATGTTGACTTTAAAGCCATACACAGGTTACATAGATTCATGCCTTCTGGTTAAAATGCTCAAAAGATGTTAAAAAACATAAATCACTCTCATTTATCCACAATTTGTGAATTGGATAATTCAATAAAAGACATTTTTGACTTTTTGAAAGCAGTAATGTGTCTTGTAAAGTTCATGAAAATCAATCAGATAAAAATATTTGTGGTGAACACTTAAATTGTTGTTCTAATCATGTAAAATCCTGTGCAGATGACACATCTACTCATTAACAAAAATAAGTCAATCAACTTTAAATTGAACAATTTAAATTCCTGTTCCTATCGTGTCAAATCCTGCCTTGATGACATATCTACTCATTTACCAAAAAAAGTCAATCAAGTAAAAATTTTTCAATTTACATTGCTGTTCCTATCAAGTTAAATCCTGTATTGATGATATATCCTATTGTAAAAAAATATGTTCTGAAGATGGATTGTGATGATTGATTTCCAAGATATCTAGGTCTAGGTTCTTATAATAATACAGTAACTTGTTTAGTTTCAATGGTTGTTCTTTCTCTTCATTTCCATTTTTTACCCTAAAATTTGAGACGGTGGTCAATAACTGCGTGCTCACACAATTTTGCACCAGTCAAGAGTCAAGCCAATTCACTGGGGACCTGGTGGGATCTGGTTTGTAACCACAAGTTTTTGATGTTGTGTCCTCATGCTGTTAAGACAATACCGGGTACCGTCCTTATGAGAAAAATAAACTCACTTAGTGTTACTGTTAGTAAGGGAATTAACTTGTTACTGTACAGTGCGATTAGCATGGTAGATATGAATGCTTTGAAAATATCATCTTTATTAAATTGATAGTCAAACAAAGAGTAAGTTTACGTAACTTTAAATGTAATCATTCAAGATGTAAGCAATATTTCCATCCATTTTGACTGACCTGCACTGCTTTCATGGTACCGTGTGTCTGGTGTCAAGACTTGTATGATGTTTGGGTACAAGGCAGCCACTAACATAGCAGACATCACCTTCCAGTTGTTGGAGTTCACATTGGCCTGAGATAAGAGATGCGATTCATATTACAAAATGTTAACAGGTTGACTATCAAAACTTGGGTGGTTGCTAAAAATCAAACCTTTTCCTTCTCTTTTGGACACTGAATGGTTCAATAAACATCTGCTAAAGACAAAGTGTACAGAGCTGATACAGATAGAGGGAAAAAAGGTTCTATAGAGAAAGTGAAACCCCCCCCCCCCCCACAAAACATGAAAAACAACAACAAAAACTAATGAAAAACCCAAGTGAACAAAAGACAAAATGTCAAAAGACACAGATGTTTGAATGTTTTCATTACTGTTAACATACACTCCTACCTCTGAACCAACAATATCTGCCACACCGTCGGAACCGTTTCTAGCTGCACGTTCTACATCTCGGAGACGAATGTCAGCACGAATGAAACCAATATCGGATAGGAGTTCCACATACTGTTGCTTGAGACTGGACAACATCTGCAATATAATGAGAAGATACATTTAACGACATGGAGAGCATAAAAAAAATTTGTTGTAGTTTGTTCTAATGAGAACATTGTGAAGTTAATCATTTTACAAAATGCAAATGTACACAAACCTCCATGTTGAAAACGATTTAGTCAGATTCCACAGTGATTTGCCTGAAGGCTCTATTATATAGTTGTTGGGGTGTTGAAAGAATGTTATGAGATGGTGAACTTGATGGATGAATGATATACAGTAGGGAAGCCTACAACTATAAGACTTACGCCAATCTGCTTCTTTTTCTTCTTCTGCTCCTTCTCCTTCTTTTTCATCTTCTTCCCCCACTCCTCCTCCTCTCCTTCCTTTTATTCTTCTCTTTCTTTTTTTTTTTCTTCTTCCTCTTCCAGTTAAAAAATAACAAAATTTCTATCTCGTTTTCTTCTTCTTCATTGTCTTCTTCCACTTCTTCTTCTATTCTGTTAGTCCTTCTTCATCTTCATCTTCTTCTTTTCTGTTGGTCCTTCTTCCTCTTCATCTTCTTCAACTTCCTCTTTTCTGTTAGTCCTTCTTCCTCTTCATCTTCTTCAACTTCTTCTTTTCTGTTAGTCCTTTTTCCACTTCATCTTCTTCAACTTCTTCTTTTCTGTTAGTCCTTTTTCCTCTTCATCTTCTTCAACTTCTTCTTTTCTGTTAGTCCTTCTTCCTCTTCATCTTCTTCAACTTCTTCTTTTCTTTTAGTCCTTCTTCCTCTTCTTCAACTCCTTTTTTCTTTTAGACCTTCTTCCTCTTCATCTTCTTCAACTTCTTCTTTTCTTTTAGTCCTTCTTCCTCTTCTTCAACTCCTTTTTTCTGTTAGTTCTTCTTCCTCTTCATCTTCTTCAACTCCTTCTTTCTCTTCATCTTCTTCAACTTCTTCTTTTCTTTTAGTCCTTCTTCCTCTTCCTCAACTCCTTCTTTTTCTTCCTCTTCTTCCGGGTACCATGTGTACACCGACATGCTATTGCTTCCTTAACACAAAAACTTATCAAAATCACACCAGAAGAAAACAAAAACTGATTCATGATAGTGTCTGCAAACATTTTCTGAGCTGACTTGATTCATGTGAGAATTACAATGAAGATGAGTTGATACCTGAAGTGTTTTCATGGACAAGAAATTATCCTGACAAAATCTATACGCAGCATGAGATCCTTTGCTCTTCATTTCAGTCCATCTCTATCAAGATGTAGAACAAAACATGCAAAAAATTTTTAAAAACATTAAAAAGGAAGCTATTTTAAAGAAAACATTCATGATTCCTGTGTCAAGTTTAATCTTAATATTTTGATATCATACATATTCATGAGCAAAAAAACCATCACAGCTGTGTGGCTACAGAAGTGAATTTCTCCACTTTTGGACAAAATGGAATCATCTTTAAAAGATTGGGTGTTTGATCCTTATTGACATCACTTAAAATAAATAACCCAAATCTGGAAAGGAACATAAGTGTGGCATGGAGCTGAGAGGTTCAAATTATGGTTTTCTATTTCTGTGTAGCTACTGGAAGATAGCTTATTTTTAAGCAAAAATCAGCCAGTTTCAGAGAGTGTGCGCGAATAGATTGTTAGTCTCTTTAAGCAGCCATATGGTTGCTTTAAATTGTTTAATTGTTTCGTTGTTAACAACATCTGATGGTAATAAGTTCCAGTCTCTTATTGTAGCTGGTACAAATGAGTTTTTAAATGCTTCTGTATTACAATTTCACTACTTTAATGGCTTTGTGATGATGGGTCCTGAATGGTCTTGAATTATTTTGGAAGTCTTTTTTTATATTGAGTTGTGATAATTAAAAAAAAAAATTATTAATACTTAGGTATACAAAACTTTGTTAGTTTCTTTTTTACAAACAACAAAATGGGAACAACTAACACAAACAACTTCCCCTATGGGAGACAACAAAATATACCATATCCATGTTTTTCTCAATTACTGATAGTTAGGAATGATACTAAAATTTCCATTGCTCTCAATATATAAAATATCACCACACAGACACACACTTGAACTCTGCTAAGCATGTCATTCCTCTATGCCTCTAAACGTGTACGTCCGAAATTGGGTCATGACGTTTTTGGCTCTTTATGACGAGAACGGGTTTCCCCCACCTCTTCTATAAATTCTTCCTGAAAGGCTCTAAAGATATAAGTCCACAGATATTTATAGAAGAGATGGAGGGAACACTCATTCTTGTAAAATAAAACCAAAGACATCATGACCCAATTTCGGACTTACACGTTTAGAAAATTACAGGGACGATGTACAAGTCCTCTTTCACAGAGGTTTGAGAAAACTATGAAAAGACAGCTTACAGAGACTTTTGCAAAGGATTATATATATATATATATTTAAAAAAAAGAAAGCTGAAGAGAAATATCACACCTTGTAGGCATTCAGAATGGTGAGATAATCAGAATGGCCCATGGCAAATTCCTTTTTCTTCTCATCCGCTTCTTGTTTGAGGCCGAAAGGTGACACCTGTCAGGGACATTAAGAAAAACAACACCAATGGTTCTATAAGTCATGAATTTATTTCATATTGTATAATTTTATCCCATACCTGATTCAAAATGCAGCGTATCATGCATTTTGAACAGGCTAAAACTATATGTGATGTCTACCATTTCACACAGGGCAAATTAAGTCAAGATATCTGGAACAATACATCAATGGTCCATTAACTGATGCATTATTTCATATTTTGTTCTTATACCCCAAAATTAAGTCTAAACACAGCATGTAATGCATTCAATATGGTTTACAGCATTTTGTGATATTTGTAATTTCATACAGGGACAAAGGAACAAAACTAAACACTTTTAGATAATGTCATTATTTGTTGAAATTGTCTCTGATGAATTATAAGCCGTCAGTTTTAACAAAATAATTTTTAACATATTAAGAAAATCAAACATATTAATTTTAAGCTTGCATTTTATAATATTATGTAAGTTATCCTATTTATTAATTGCATGGTATCTTGATGTGAACCCGTAAAGATGATATTTATAGATTTTAAACGAATTATACGTGCTTATTTACAAAATACTGTGATAAAAAAAGTACATCTATATTTGATAATTTTAATATCTGAATCACTATATTTATGTTAATAGACAATATTTTATTCTAAATGTCATGACTATTTATCCAATTCCATGTCTGGAAAACCAATTTCCCAAGGGATGAATAAAGTTCTTCTTTTTCTTATCATTATTATTATAATATTACGACAACATAATTACAGTGAAATTCTGATGTAGCCAGAACGGGCAGACCAAGCACATTTTCTCATTATTGCCGAGTTCTAGTTATCCCCAAATGACGAATTTATGAGGGAACATAAAGGAAAATAATCTAATCTTGTAACAGACATCATAGGCCTTTTACTACAAATGGCATGAGAGTGCCAATGGCACCGAGCACACTTGAGTCAGACAAAGATGAGTCGTGGGAGGGGGGAGGTGGACGTGCATTTCGTAGTTTTTTTTTCTTACTGACCAGCAAGGAGAGAAAAACTCTCATTATAATCGAGATGGTCATCTATGAACTCACCCAAAGGTTTATTCTAAGGAGTAAGAAGGCTAAAAAACAGGGATTGAAAAATCTCTCGTTATTTCAGAGTTCTCGTTATTACAATTGTTGTTATTAGTGGACTCCACTGTACCATCAGCTAGTAGGCCTACTTCTTCCCTTCAAGGTGGTAAGTGAGCATGGGAAATGGGGAAGTAAAATATAAGAAAATTGAAATCAATACACAGGCACAAACATCAACAAAATGTATTTGCATTATCAAATCTTATAATTTACACTTAATCAAGAATTAATTTTGGAAATGGAAGATCAACTGTGACATCCCTAACATGAGAAGCTGAAATAATAAATAGAATCAAGATGTAAACATTGTTGAAATGATATGGAGAACAACAAAACTTCAACATTAAATAACAGTGAATGACTGATAGGGCTTGTGATAGAAAATGTGATTAATGATAAAAGTTTTCACACATACAAAAGGGGTCTTGAAGCTGAGAGCTGCAGCAATGGTCAGAGCAGAATCAATGCATCGAAAGATGGTGCCAAACAGCATCAATTTTCCAATTCTGAGGATGTACAAAATCAAGGCTTAAAAATTTTTCTCTAAGAAAAAGTTCCAATGTTGATTACTTTTAATAGAGTGCTTCTACAACCATTTATTTAAAATACTTCCTTAAAATGTGATAATATATAAATATTTGTTTTCGTCTATATATCTGATGTTATCTTTTCCATCTGTATCTCTTGACATCTTTTCCAACAACTCTGATAACCCTTAACCCTAAAGCGCCTTGCTAATGCTTTAACAATAGGTCCTTATTCATACAAGAAAAAATATAGTTCCTCAGATTTAAAAAATACAAGAATATATGAAATACACATATAACTAACAAATTTATTATACAGAAGTTACTGGCTGAATGCTCATTGCTATATTTTTTGCCATAAAAAAAAAACTGTCCCGCCACTTGTGCTTTTCAAAACCAAGGTTTTCCTCCAAAATCTGGTCCCGAAAATAACTGCAAGTTTAATGTTCTGTGAATTATACTGAGATATATCCATAAATGGGTGGCCTGGTAGCTCAGTTGGTAGAGCGGCTGACTGCCATGCGAGGTGGCCCGAGTTTGAACCCAAGTCGGGCAGTGTTTTTTTCGGGGCCCCCTGTTCACCCAGCAGTATAAATGGGTAGCTAGGTCTTTCAAGACTTGGCGAAAGTAAAGTCGCCATGGAAAGCAATGGCAAACTACCACATTATGCCGTATGCCTAGTAGGCCTATAATTAGGGCTCTATCCCTAATTCCCCTATACTCAGTCATGGGTTCGGACTAACTTTATGGTCTAAATATGTTTGTTTTTATGTTGGAATAGCCTACTTGGTAGTTGTAGGGTAAGAAGGGAAAATTTACACTGTTATTATTTTGTTATTTCCTTTTGCCAGGTACCACTTCGGAAATCGTTTCTACCTCCTTTGTAATTGGAAGGTCATCCTTACGAGGAATATTTCATCATCAATGCAAAGCCCACGAGGTTTCGATAATGATAAGCCTATCATGCTCCTCTCACTAGGCCAAACGTGACGGGGATGTTGGAGTTGATTACGTTATATACTATCTGTATTATTACGTGTGTGCGTGTGAGTGTGACTGCTGTTGAAGTGAAAAACAATTATAATCTAAGTCCGGATCGAAAGCTTTCATCTGAATATAAAACAAATGTTGGCCTATCTCTCTCTCTATATATATTTTCAAGATCGAGATCTATATTCTAGATCGAAATTCTAGTTTCAAAATGCTCATGTGACGTCAAAAATCACGCGCGGTCGAGGGCAAAGTGTCATGAGTCGCAACGGAGACTACGCTATTGTTACAGTGGCATTCACGAGGCGGCCCCTCAAAGGCATGCTGATTGTATATAATAAGTAGATCTATGTCCAGACGACAGCATTTACTTTCAATGAAAACAACCATTGGACTTACCAGACGCAAAAAGCCTGTCTGTATATTCACACAATTCCGTTACAAAACAACAACAGATCTAAGGCCAAATAGGCCTAAACTGTAAGATTACAATCTCGAGGAGAGGTCAAAGTTTTGCTTCAGCTTTCAGTCTTTCCCATTTCCCACGACAGCATGTCAGCGTGAGCCGAGGACATGCGGATGAAGAGGCGTGGCGACAGAAAACGAGTGCGATAGGCCCTACACGCGAGACGCTAACACACAACTCTCAACCCCTCGTAGGATTAGCAGGCGGGGTCATGGGGTCAAAACTGAACGCGAACTCTCTCTCTCTCTCTCTCTCTCTCTCTCTCTCTCTCTCTCTCTCTCTCTCTCTCTC
>JAOYNN010054440.1:0-12318 GCA_025770095.1 Goniobranchus kuniei | reverse complement strand
CACAAATTCAATGAATGTATCAATTATTCATTATCTTGTTTTATTTACAGTAGTAAAAGTGAGTATGTCAGTGATGGTTTGGTTGTGCGTGCCAGAGGTCTTCCATGGCAGTCGTCAGATCAAGACATTGCACGCTTTTTCAAGGGCTTGAATATTGCCAAGTAAGTAAATACCTCATGTTGTCTTTTGCATCAGGTCTACAGAATTGACACTCAATGTTTAGTATTGTTGTACTTTTGTAAAAAGCTTGGAATGATTTTACCCGATTTTTGTTCTACTCTCATACAAAATATGATAAAAGGAAAACTTTATTACAGGAATCATGTATTGAAAATAAAATTATTCTCAAAAATATGTATTGGTATGGGCTTAATTTCTAGCTTTCATCAGTCAGAGAGGGTTTTGGTGAAAGAAGAAACATAGAGATGTTTCAATGCCACATTATATTCCCCCAAGAAGAATTAACTTACTCGAATAACAAAGGACAGACTTAAATGGAGATATGTTATTGCCACCTCATGATCCTCCAAGAAGAACTAACTGATTCGGATGTTTGATATAAGACAGAGTTACATGGAGATATTTTATTACCATCTTTTAATCTTCCAAGAAGAAGTCAGATGATATAGGACAGAGTTACATGGAGATATTTTATGACCATCTTATAATCTTCCAAGTAGAATTCAGATGATATAGGACAGAGTTACATGGAGATATTTTATAACCATCTTATGATCTTCCAAGAAGAAGTCCGATGATGTAGGACAGAGTTATGTGGAGATATTTTATTACCATATTATGATCTTTCAAGAAGAAGTCAGATGATGTAGGACAGAGTTACGTGGAGATATTTTATTACCATCTTATGGTCTTCCAAGAAGAAGTCAGATAATGTAGGACAGAATTACATGGCGATATTATTTTATTAAAATCTTTTGCTCTTTCAAGAAGAAGTCAGATGATATAGGACAGAGTTACATGGCGATATTATTTTATTACCATCTTATGATCTTCCAAGATGTCAGATGATATCGGACAGAGTTACATGGAGATATTATTTTGTTACCAGGAGATATTATTTTGTTACCATCTTTTGATCTTCCAAGAGGAAGTCAGATGATGTAGGACAGAATTACATGGAGATATTATTTTATTACCATCCTATGATCTTCCATGAAGAAGTCAGGTGATATAGGACATAGATACATGGAGGTATTTTTTTTATCATCTTATGATCCTCCAAGAACAAAGTTAGTTGAATGACATAGAACTGAGTTACATGGAGATATTTTGTATCAAATCATTTTCACCCCTGCACAATCAAATGCATCATGTCTATGTTTTTTTCCTTCATCTACAGGGGAGGTGTAGCTCTTTGTCTCAGTCCTCAGGGTCGGCGTAACGGAGAAGCTCTCATCCGCTTTGAGTCAGAAGAGCATCGAGATCTTGCCTTGAAGCGACACAAGCACCATATTGGCCAGAGATACATTGAAGTATACAAAGCTACTGGCAAGGATTTCATCAATGTTGCTGGAGGTAATGTGGAAAGATTTCATAATGAGCTGTGGTTAGACATCATATTCTAAAATTATAAATAAATTTGAGTGTGTCATATTTTGTACCAGGTTTCAGCAATCATGAAATAAAAAATTTACCAAATGTCACCAAGTCAATTTCTATCGGACACGACTCAAAAATTGACTAATCTGAAAAATTTTAGTCAAATAAATAGTGGATTAGACCATTGGCCCTCTGACAAATGGATGCATAAACATAGAGGGGTTAATTTGATTCTTAATTCTATACCGTTAATTAAGGGTTTCAAGACTAAAGAGATTTTTTGTTTTACTGAAACATTCAAAATCTGTTGGTTTTTTTCTTTTGCACTATGATTGAGTCACCTGAGACTTGCCTGTCTCCAATGCTTATAGAGAGGGGCATTATACTCCCTTTCTAACTTGTGTGTTAAAGACTGAACTCACTAATTGACATTTAAGCAGTGTCATGCATTATCCCATCCTGTCTTCCACTAAAAGAAAGCCCCATATGCTGAAATTTTTATCATAGCAAAATAAAAATCTACTGAAGTGAAAAAAAAACTTATCTGGCGTAGCCTGTAATGTTTTCAAGAATAAGCTATTCACTTTGATCAATGTCATATTAATACTCTGGAGCCACTTTCAATTTACATTTTTGTAGCATTAAATGACTGAGTTGATTGATCACACCTTTAACTCTGCAGTGGCTGTAACATGTTCTAGAGCATTGATGGATAACATTATAGTTGGTGAAGAAACAGCCACTTCCACCTTTCCTCAAGAGAAAATCAGTGTGTTATGTCATGGGTATGATGACCAAGGAAGTACTGTTTCCTCTTGTCATTTCCAACACTGAAGTTGAGGATTTCAAAGCATTTGATAAAGATGATGAAAACAGTGATGAATAAGTGTTCCCAGATTCTGGACTTTATGTTTTGGTTTATAGACTACTGTGACTTATTTTTAGAAAAAGTTATGACTGAATGAATTGAGTGTGTGCTGCACCTTGGTGTTTGAGATGTAAGGTACTCAAATGTAAGAAGGCAAAGAAAAAATAGTGTACCTCAATAGATCATGATTTCTTAATTTAATCTGATCCGTCCCATGTTTATAATTATGTCTCTCCCAATCTCTCAGATTTCTTGAAAAAAAAACATAATGAAGCTTACTGCATCAATCATTTTAAAAACAAAATTCCAATCTGTTGGAAATATTCCCTTTTACCCTTACATTTTTTTTTCTGTAAATACACATTTCCATTAATAGATATAGTTGTATATGTATATTCATGTGTTTTTAATAGTGGTTGGATAACAATGCTTGAACAATTTTCATTTAAATGTTAATATCAGTCAGTGGCTGCTGATTTCTATCTGCATATCTGTTTTTAACGTTTCATAAGAAAATTCAGAGGAAAGAAACGCTACTGAATTCAACATGTCTTTAACTCAGTATGCTTTAATGAAATAAGTCTTATTTCTGCTAAAACTGTGTTGTGTATATTTGGCTAAAAAGGGGAACACTAGCGCCAAAAGACCCAGGTTCAATTTAAGACTAGTGTTGGCTGCAGAAAAATTTGTTTCCAAAATTTTCTGTTCCTTTTTTATGGTAGGTTGGTTTTGAATGTGTAGTGCTAAAGGAGATGAAAGAAAAGCTTAGAGGTCCCATGTTTAAAGTGACTGGGTGAGTCATTCAAGATGTGCTACACCTTTTGCTCCTGTGTAGCAGCACATGAACGTGTCAATATACACCCATCTCTGGGATAATCTAAGATATTGAAAAATGAAGTTAACCCCAGAAAATGACTAACTAACCAATGTATAAGTTGTGATGAAATAGAGGCCTCGGACCATTCCTTCCTGTATTCCATCTCTTCTCCCAGAACTCTCCATTCTCAAGGCATGGTTATTATCAGGAAAAGAAAGCATCATAAAACTCTTCCTAAAAACATACTGAATAGCCTGTAAAAGTAGTGACCCTCAAGTTGAAATAAGCCAAAAGGAGAAGAAGATATTTTATTAAAAACTGACCTGTTGAAATAATATAGCAGTCTTCCTGCATTTCACTGATAAATAATGAAAATTGAGGTTACCATAGAAAAGGACAGACACATTGTTGTGACAGTTTACAGTATTTTTATTTCTTGAATGTTTGTTCCAATTGATAGGCAATAATAGTGAAGCACAAGCATTCTTGTCCCGTGGAGGTCAAACAATCATCCGAATGCGAGGCCTGCCATTTACTTCAACAACCCAACAAGTGGTGAGTTTATTATTTCATGTGAAGCGTTGCTATTTTCCTCTTTATGGTGATCTTTTTAATCCTGTAAGAGGGCTTATTGGCCCTTCCGTGAACAAAAAAATTCAAATGCAATGGGAAGGATTTAGTTATAACCATCATATAAAATCATCTTAAAATTGTACTGTCTCTCTAGAATGAGTTGGAATCTAAAAACAGAGCTTGAATAATCAGACATCAGAGGCCCAACTTTCTCATAATTAAATCTCAGTCATGACTTTGTCTTGTATGTTTTGTCATTTGCAATCAATTAAAAGATGTTGGACATCTCTTGCCTTATCTTTTTCTGCCATCATTCTGTTTCTACACCTTCACTATTGCATTTGTGTAGGATTAGTTGATTCCTTTATAATGGGTTGAAAGTGTTGAAAAGCTTTGACTACTGTTATTGAAACTCGGTCGACACAATATTGTATTTTGGACTGATATTAAAAACATTTAATGGAATGGATACAACTGTTTGCAGTAAGAGGAGGATTCAGTTGCAGTATTGCTAATGGCTTGTAAAGGTTAGAATTTTAAACAGAGAATGTGTGCAGATTAGTCAAAGTCTGTTTGTAGGGGTACTGCAACAACACTTTCATGGGATCAAGGGGAATAAACGTGACATTAAATATTACATTTTATAGATCTAACTAATAATTATTACAGATCCACTACAAATTATGTGTTGCCTTTTTTGTTTTAAAACTCAGGCATTGCAGAAAAAAAAGTCGATGCAGACCAATTTGAAAATGTGTAATTATCTTCACTCATAGCCATTGTCCTGATTTACAGTGACATGATCAAAAGATCTCTTTATTTTTTATGATTAGGATAAAAATGATATAAACCAAAATAGAAGATTGACCCAGCCAGCACATATTTTGTGTTATGAGTGCTCCTTCAAAGTTTTACCCGTGTCAAGGAAAACACAAATTAAAATGGAGGATCAAGTTAAAAAAAATTTCTAAACAGGTGACCATAAAATTCTGTATCAACTGTTATGATTGAATTCACCATCAGGGAAGGATATTGAAAAACCCACAGCCTTTGCAATTTTATTTGATAAAAAAAAAAAAAAAGAACCAAAATCCCAGCCCAAAACCCAACCTGAAAGACTAGAACAACAACATCTAAAACAAAAATAAACAAACAAACAAAAAAAGAAAAAAGAAAAATAAAATAAATTAGCTATCTTATGTAGAAGAAAACAAATCATCCAGTAAAATGGCAGTGTATTATTCCTAGTTTATTGTAATTTCAGCTGATCTCTTAAACTGTTAAGTTTGATCCCCTGTGGAACTCTTTAGCTAAATTTACACCCATCAGGTAAGTAACAAAAACTGGACTGTACCAACAATCCACTTGGCAAAAGGTACTTTGTGGCGGTCGCATTCCGGGGTTTCTAGGTGTGATGGTGTCTACTCTATTCATTTTTTTTCTATAATTAGATGTAATTCCTTTGATTTTCCTTACGCCATATTGCGGCTCATTACTGGTAGTTGGTGCAGGATGATAGTTTTGGCTGCATATATTTGCATATAATTACCTCCTCCTCATTCACATCATCATAATATGCTTTTTATACCAAACAAGACTGACAAAAAAATAACAAACGAACAGAAAACAACACAAAACTGAAATACAATCAAAAGTTGAGTTTCTCATTCATTTAACCCTGTTGGCCAAACTCAAAACATGATACCGATCCTGGCACTTGAAGGGAGCACTGAAGTGACCATGACCTCTGACCTGTGTTGGGATGGCTAATAGCGTTTGGTATTTTTTTTCTTTTGTTGTATGTTTATTTGTATATTTTTGCCTTGGCATTGATTTTTGTACCTTCTTTCTATCATTTTGTTGGTTATTGTTGTTTTATTTTTATGTTGTGCTGGAAATTAAATAATCATTGGTTTTGTATTTTGTTGTTGTTTTTTTTTTTTTAAACTTTCGGTCATTAATTTGAGTCTGCAGAATGAAAGAACAATACCAACATGAAAACAGCCCAATCATCATATACAGATGAAGACAAAAATTATTTTTATGGAATGGAAATGTGTTTGCATAATCTTTTCTTTTACAAACTATGGCCTACTCACGGTAGGGTAATGCTTCTTATCTATATTACGGCCCTGACATAATGCTTCTTATTTTCCTCTGCTCTTCTGTTGAGTTTAATTTTTAACGTTGTTTATTTTAGTTCAGACTACAAAAGGGAAACACATGTTTCTGACTTATTTTATAACTGTGAATATTTTGAGTTATATTTGTCTTACACATCTTTCTGAATCTGCGAGATTTTGTGGCAGCTTATTAAAAAGGAATGGTCAGTGAATATTATCTACCTATTGACTAACTTTCTCTTGTTGTTCAGTTTGTTGGTTTGTTTGTTTTTTTGTTGGTTTTTTTTAGAAATTTTCGCTCATTTTTTAAATTTATCCTTGGTTGCAGTGACAGATTTCATGATGCAGTAGATCCAATCTTTTTACTGTCAACTCATGAAGAGTGTTTTGTTTGTTTGTTTATGTGTTGTTTTTTAAATTATTGTTTTGAATTAATTTTGTTGGTATCATTTGATTCCTGTTTAACTTTCAGAGACGTAATCTAACGGTGACACGTTGGTTTTGCATTTTAGGAATATGTTGAAATTTTACTAGATCTACCCATTTGTTGGAAATGACAACAAATTTCTCTGTCCTGATACTCTTTTCATCTTATGAATCACTGATGTAAAATTTAGTTTGAAAATGTTCAAGTCATCCTAACCTAAAAATGTTTACTCCTGGTTGAAAGAAAAAAGTTAAGATATGCATTTTCCTCCTAATCAGAGATGCTGTGAAAGGTTCATATTTTTGAACAGATTTGCTAAATAAATAGAATGCAGCAAATTTTTCTTTGCTCTCTTTACTGTTATTAAAAGTTTGATAGGTGTTCAGAATTTGATTTTAGATGAGATACTGTAATGACCACCTAAATGCCCACTACCTTACAGGTTGTTTCTCCTAAATTCCTGAAATTTCAGTGGAACTGATTTTGTTCTGTGTAACTTGCCCATCTAAATACCTGTTTCAAAACCCCCATCTTGTCTAAGCACGTGGTCATAGAGGTACGCACAGGCACAAACTTCTCCAAATTATCAGAAAATACTTTATTCCAGTTTGTCAAAAGGCAATAAAACATGAGCAGTCTTGTAGACTCCCATCCACTGCCATGTCTTGAAAGTATCATGAAATTACTGTATGATTTTAATCAACTGGCCAGCATCCAAGCGTAAGAGAAGAGATGTGAAGATTTTATTAAGTACCTACTCCTCTATTTTGCCTTTACTGATGCTTACTAAATGTAAGTGGCAAAAGAAGGCCAACTGTTGGTACGTTCAACACCCACTTGTGCTATGACTTAGTTCACTAGATGCCTCTATTTATTGCACTCAGTTCAGTTAAGAGATAAGGGTTCCTGTAAAACAAAGCCTGTTTGAAGAATATGAAGAAAAAATTCAAGAAAGGCAAATGCATGCATCTGAACCAGAATCACTGTAGGCCTACTCCTTAGCAGCTAATCAGCAGTATCCTCTTTTAAACCTTGATCTGGTTTTGCTTAAATATGTTTTCTTTTTGCTGTACAAGCAGCTGGTATTTAGGTGGTCACTACTTTATCTTATTTTGTCCAATTTTGAAAAAAAAGGACAATTTTATGTTGCAAGGAAAGGAGAATGATTAGTTCTACTCTACTAGTTTTCTCCTTTACTTTATTTTCTCCTGAATATTCAGAATTTTTATGTGAATTCCTGATGTTATGTATAGCTGCCTTTGGCCTAATCTTTATAGATAATTTGACTCAAGCCTTTTCAAAATTCCCTGCTATTAATTCTGGTGAGAACATTCTATATCTAGGTGTTGTGAAAAAACAACAACTCAAAGTTGCCTCTTTCTCAGAATATTTGTACTGTTGCAATAGAATGTCTCTTACACAACACATTCAGTTTTGAGGGAGAATTAGCAATTATGAGGTTTCTTGCCTGATGCTCGCCTGAATTGAAGATGTTCTACCATTGTACACTCACTAAATGTATAATCTCCCAGACTTTCAGCAGAATATCTCCTTTGTCAACTGTAACCACTATTCTCTGTCCATTGCTTCACATAATTTTGTCAGATAAAGGAAATTATTACTTTGGCCCTGATGTGTTTTTTCCATCCAACGATTTACTTTGAGCTAAACTCAATAATTTGATTACCATTACCACACAGCTGAAACATTAAGGAAAAAAAACAAATTCACGAGAAGAAACAGAATCCTACTAGATCTACTAATACCCCCCTTCCCCCACCAAACTGAGAAAATAAAATAAAAAGAAAAGCAAATAACAAGCAACAGTTAACAGCCGACAATCCCCAAAAATCCAAAGCAAGACACCAACCATTGTAGAGTGAGGGGATGGGGAACATGGTGGTGATGGCGTGACACAGGCATGTTGGCAGAGGTACTTGTCTGTCTTTTGGTCAGTTGTTTATTGTCTGATTGTTCGGGTTGGTAGTTTTTGTTTCTGTTTTTTTCTGTTACTGTTGTTGCTGTTGCTGTTTTATCATTTCTATATTGTCAACTCAAGGGATGAAAGGGAAGGAGTTTTGTGGTGGATTCTCATGACAGCATTTTACTTTAAAAAAGGTATTTGAGAAAATTTTGTCTTGGTTTTGTTTTTGTGGGTAAGCAATTTGAAACCAAAAGGAAAGGGAAGAAATTGCATAATCAAATAATGATGAATTGGTTGAATCTTTCATGCAGTCAGTACATCTTATGAAAATGAAAAATAATTGATTCTAAAGAATTTGCCATATTTTCATTACTACTAAAAAATGATGTTATATTTTTACACATTATGACAGATAGTGAGAAGCTCACATCAGTACATTTATACACCATGTATAAAAAGTAATGTCACAATTTTTTGCTACCTGAAAATGATGTTTTATATTCTTAGGTTTGACAGCACATTATTATCAAATACATTGTGGCAAGTCATGGGTTGACAGCCATTTAACATTTTTGTGGGAAATTTCCTTTTCCTTTTCTTGAGTTTAAAAGATGAAATATGTTGAGAGGTAGAAGTGTGTGTGTGTGTGTGTGTGTGTGTGTGTGTGTGTGTGTGGAGTGGGATGGGGGAGGAACTATTAGAGATAATACCTATGACAACATTAAAGAGTCTTTCTCGGTACATTTTGTATCTGCCTTTTCCAGAAATTGTCAAAGTTATCTCTAGTTTCTTCAATCATTAATTTTATTGTGTTGATTGATTCTTTGGATTTCCTTCCATGTGAGAGTATAATTTTTTTGGGTGCTTTTGGGAAGAAAAAAACACTACTATTTATATCATTCTTGTCTTTTTATTTGACCATAATTCTTTGAAAAATTGTACTCCTTCTTTCTTATGGCTCCTGTCACATTAGACAAGGAATTTTTGATTTGTCACTTTGAGTTATCGATTTCATCTGCTTCCCATGTTTTTTCCTTTTTTCTTCTTCTTGAGGTGTTGATGGATAGGGGAGTTTTGGCACTTTTCAAGTGATGTAGGTTTTACTAATGCCTGTGTTGTTCTTTACCTAATTCTATTCTTATCTTAATGGTTTGTGTTATCAAAAATCAGGTCTCCTTTGTTGGAATATCAAAATCATCAATTTTTCTTCAAGGAGTCAAGGTCATTTATTTCCCCCTGTTTGCCTTGGCCATGGTATTATTCCACCTTTTTGTTTTACACATGAAAAAAGGTATTATTCTTTGTTGCTTATCAAATTTACCCATTTCTCACTGTCTCCTCAAAGTCATCCATTTATCTCTCCATCTTCAAAACCACCAAACCAGTTTCTTTTGATAACAATTCATTTCCCTTCATTAAAGGATTTCTGATCTTTTCTCTTAATGAAGCTATCAATAAGATCATTATGATTATTAGAAACTGGTAGCTTTTACAAAAATTCCCCATTTGTACACTTTGTTTGAGAAAGAGGAAACCTACCATAATTTGACAAAATTTGGGTAGTTGGTTTACCCTGTCTCCGTTTTTTGAAATAACAGAAGTTCATGCAGTCTTCTTCTTTTAATTTTTTGTCATTGAAGTTTGTTTTTTAAGAAAATTTTTTAATTTTGTACTTATTTTTGGAACTTTTGACAGAATCTGGATTATTTTTTGGCAACCTCCTTTGCATTCAATAATTTATTATTTTTTTCATGATAAACTTTCAGCAAGTTAAACTCTTATGCTGTGATAACAATTTGAAGAAAAGTAATTTGCTTCTGTTGTAGAAAGTGATCACAAATTATGCAAAAATGATCTTTTTGTTGTAGATTAAATTGTTCTGACTTTAACCTTTTTTCTAAGTGATAGTGGGAACTTCTTTTTTCAAAGGGTGTCCTCCTTCTGGTGTTTACATGCTAATATCTCCGAGGTTTATTAGTACATGTAGTTGGGGTGTTTAAAAGGTCAAGGATTGTTTTCTTTAAGATGAACTAAAGAGGGCTTCTCGCAGTATAATACTTATAATGTTGATGGTCTTTTTTCTATGATATGATCCAAAGAACTAATAGGTGTAATATTTGGTGGAGAGTAATTAGATCTTTTAAATATGAATGAAGACTCAATGGGTCTATTTACTATGAGCCGAGGGTAGATCAAGGTAATGCAAGTGAAAAGTAAATAGGTCACGTATGGATTAAGAGTAGATAAGTATGTTTAATGTGGGTGAAGAATGATTAGGTCCATCTAATACAAGTGAAGAGTAAATAGTTCTGTCTAATATGAGTGAAGAATGAATTTGTTATAATTATGAGTGACGTGATGGCGAAAGAAAAAAAGGCAAAAAACAAAAAATAGCAGCCTTCAGGCCTGCTGTATAAAGAATAAATGCTTATTTTGTTTTCTGTAATCGCCCATCATTTTGTCTCTTTTGTATTTCCAGTTGGAATTTTTCACCCGGGAGCCCAATTCATCACAGGTGTTAGATGGAGAAGAAGGGATTTTGTTTGTTCACTACCCTGATGGTCGGAGTACTGGTGATGCTTTTGTTTTGTTCGCAACTGAGGATGAGGCCACAAAAGCCTTGAAAAAGCACCGTGAGATGATGGGATCTCGGTACATTGAACTGTTCAAAAGCACCACAGCAGAAGTTCAGCAGGTAAGAAATACAGTACAGTAGTCTCCGTCTTATAACCCGGTCCTCGGGTGACAAAGTAAGCGGGTTATTGGCCGGAGTGGGTTATTATACGTTTAGGAATACATGGAAGGCAAGTAACAAGAACAAACACTTAAAAGGAGATGTAAGTTTTGCAACCTTAATGCCGAAGAAACTGATATGACACTGTTTCAAATTAGGTTTTTGTTTTTGTTTTTGTTTGTTGAGACAGAATCTCATCAAGAATGTCTAATTTCTTTCTCTTGTCGAAGTCTTTTCTTGATCAGGGCATTTTTATGGATTTGAAATGTGTAGTCTCAAGGCTTATTTCTTTTATGTAAGTGGTGGTGATAGATTGCTGAATGCCAGCACAATAGCTGTTGGTAAAGCGTTGATTTAATCCCTGAACACCCATTGTGTTGATTGGCCAGGGTCAAACTAAGCGCTGATTGGCAGCACCATTTCTAGTCTGCGGCTGCACTGCAAACACATTGATTCCACCAATCATGTAGACCTTCATTCTATGACAGGCCTTATCAAATGATACGTGTAACACAAAGCACGTTGACGAGTGTCTCTCTTTGTCCCTCCCACACTTGTTGACAGGCAGCTGAGTGTCCATGCTGTGTCGCTCAATGACCACCTTGCCCGGGCACGGTCAGCTTTTGCCCTTTACCTTGTATGCTGGTGCTTATGCTTTGATGTGTGATGGGGATTAGGGTGCAGCAATTGCTTTGTTTGCATTTGTGAGCCACATGTGTTTCTGGGGACAGTGAGACGCCAATGGCTTGTCTGATGCACTCTATTGCTTGTGAAATCTTTTAATTTTTTTGTCTTATTAGCTGCTCATTGAAAACTTCCGCGTAAATAGACAAAGTTGTGGTCTGGGATCGGGATATTAGAGGGTGTTTTAAATAGAAAAAATTCTGTTTCATGAAACAGTTGGTTATTAGGAGAAGCGGGTCATTAGGAGCTGGGTTATTAGGCAGTGACTACTGTACCCGTGCACTTTTTGCGTTGGTGGTTTTTCACAATTTTACAGGAGAGCAGAAATTCTAAATGTCTTTCCTCAAAGTCGGTCATTTCATTTCGAATTTTTGTACACACTTTGGCAGCATAGATCCTGTGCACTTCGTGTAGAGACTTTTGCGAGACAACTGTGTATGTGTTTTGATTTCCTTCAGATAATGTAAAAATGGTTCGGTGTAGCTGAAAACAGACACTACCATCGGATGTGCCATTAAAATTTACATGAGAATAGATGAAAAACCAAACAGTCAATTTTTCACTTACGCAACAAGTGCACAAGCACGATGATATATTACACCAATGCC
>JAOYNN010054439.1:0-18333 GCA_025770095.1 Goniobranchus kuniei | reverse complement strand
TATCGGCTCGCGAAGACATCGACATACAAACAACACTGATACTGGGGGGGGGACTAAAAGCCATATGGTAACAATAAAATTTAAAACATTACTCCATGATGAAAATTCTAGTTCTTGCCAGCCACACAACATGTAAAATGTATACTGAACCAATAACAACAATTAACAGTTTGTGGAAAAAGTATTATTCAAATTTTATTACAATACATAATCAATACATCAGCATAAGGACAATTGTGTTCAGCTTTTAAGTATACTGAGTTAAGTGTACGTACATTGTAATGCTAGGAAAATAAGGTGACAGACAAACATGGAAAACAAAAGGACAGAGAGATAATGTTTATACCATAGAATAAAATGTGAATACAAAGTGTCTTGAGCATAGTCATACAGTGGAACAAACTATTTATATATTACATAAATGCCATCATCTTTCCTTTTCTTCTGACCAGATTTTTTTGTTTTTGACAATGTCATGTAAGATAAATTGCAGTAACTGTCAAGCATCACATGGGTCATTTTCAATCAAACATCTCTTATTATTACTATTAGCTACTTTGAAAAAGAAAAAAATCGTGATGCAAATTGTGATTTTTAACAATGGCCCAATGAATACTGAGCGACACTGAAGATGCAAATGTCCCATGTTTGGAACACCATGTTAACTGCTAACTCCCACTGACTGATTTAATGTTTATATTTACTAAAATATAAATCACATTCTGTAGGCTTTTATCAGTAATTTTTCTTGTGACTTAGGTTTTCATTCATTGTCAACAGTTGCAAAATTCTCATGAAAAAGAAAAAACACTAACTTTAACATGGTGTAATTCATTAAATTGTTGTAATCTTAGCTGAAGATTTTTTTTGCCCAGCTTGCCTTCTCATTGAAAAGACAGGTTTCTTTTTTTTTTTTTTTTTTAAAAAAAGGTTATATTTTTCAGTGTCACTCAATATGTCCTTTGAGAGCATATTAAACATGTAACTGAAATAGAGCAATACATTATATAACAGCAACAGTAACAGTATTAAAAAGACATACAGACAAAATGAGAGGTCATTAAAATAATTTAATAATACCATTATGTTACATTTGATTAAAATTAAAAGTCATAAAATTCCCATGCATCACATAACTTACAATCTCACAACCATGAACACTTTTGGGTATTTTTTAAAATATAAAAATGTTAATAAAAGGCACCAGGTTACTTTAATTTCTACAAAATCCTCAAATAGCACCATTCCCTCATACTGAGTCATTATATTTGTAGCAAACTGGCTTCAAGGATGTGATGTACTGAGTCAATATTGTATGGAATGTGAATTATACAGATAATAATAAGTAAAAATATCAAACTGAATAAAGACCATTAGAATAAAAAGAATCATCTGACAAAAAAACTTTCCATGGCACAGTTATTCTGAGTCTGTTGAATAATCCCTTTCTCAATATAACTGAGCTTTATTTTCTGGTGAGAAATGTTTTCATAATATATCTACCTTCACATAACAGGGATCACATTGATAGTTTGGGATTCAATCGTATGCTTAAATAGCCACATATCCACATAGCTTTTGCTCTTGTTTGTGTGTTTGGTATCAATAGTATTAGATAACGAACTGGAGGATGATTAACAGTCAGAAATGCACATAAATGGGGGATGGCTGCTGAATATCTCTCTGTCCCAGCAACTCCCCACCCCCTATCCTTCTGAAGAGAAAGCACTACAAAAGAAAACAAAAAACATGGATCTAACCAAATGAGACAAAAACCTTATAATAAATCTAGTATTGTAATGAGTGTAAGACGAAAAGAGAGAATATGTGATCTTTATGAGGAACAGAGAGGAACCCTATAAATTATGTTTGGGAGAGAAATAAACAAAATCTTAGGGTTCTGTGCAATCCTTATGTAGATCTAGATAAATAAAATAATACAAAAGGGTCAATGCCAATACCATGTAAAATGTTTCCATACAGGAGAGAATACTGTTTGCAAATAAAAGGGAAAAAAGATAGCTGTGAATTAATCTCTTACCAGGTATGGCAACAATTTAAAAAAAAAACCAAAAACAACTACAAATAAAAATAAAAACTTTTAAAGTTGATGACAAAGAACTTTATGAGATTACATCATAAAATGAACCGTAGAATAAAAGTTTAAAGATAATTATGAACTAGCTTCAGATCTGTATTGAATGGATATAATATAAAGATTAAGTTTCAAATCACTTCAAATTAAGAGGAGCACCATTTCCCTAGGAAGAGGTAAGAAATTTATTATTAAAAGACAGAATAAAGCTAGGGACAAGAAACTTCACAACCCTGTAAAATGAACCTTAACAATTAAGTGCACACAGTCAAATACTAGGTTTAAGATGAAGTGTATGGTGGCGGATGAAAGTACATGGGGTGCATCTCATACACACACAGGTACACTATAATCAATAATAAAATAATAAGCTCATTATCATGCATGACCACCAAAAAAGTAAAGTGGCTCTATACTATTTTGACACTGTTCCTCTTTAATAAACAGTTTATAGCATAACAGTTTTTGCTAAATCTTTTACAGTTGTAGTTGCAGTGATTTATCTCTTTCCTTGAATTATTAATTATGTTGTATAAAAAAACAAACCATGTTGAATGGACCAATTATGGAGTAACTGAACTGTCACATTTTTGTTTTGTGCATTAGGTCTGATATACAAGGCAACTGTTCATTCCAAATATGGTACAGTGATCTCCGCTCAACATCCACATCCTCGTAAGACGGAGAAATGTGGATGTTAGCCGGATGTGGATGTAAGACAGAGGGCAAGGGAACAGCCTATTTACCCATGGCATTGTATGTAGCTCAATAATAAAATGCACAGTTCTAGAGAAAGGCGTGGCCAATGTCATTGAGAGCTGTGAGCAGATTAAGTACTGTTTGGCTTACCTGTCAATCGTCTAGGCCAATAAAATTTTGTTATGGTGATGAGCAATCAAATGGACAAGCAACATTGCTACATTCAATATTATGCAGTGCGTGGGCAAGGCAGGACGGGACGGTGTCAAAATTTTGCCTTCCTTTGTTTGGACGACGAACTGGCGCCATCTCTTCACATTGGCCAGCACTTGTAAACTTGTAGGCTAATCAATCACTCACCAGATGGTCAGCATTATGCCTTCCCCTTATTCGGCACATCTGATATGAACTACACTGATCGATGGGTAGGGGGGTTCTTGACTGGTGTCATAGCTCACCTGTTGTCTGTATGAACTGTTTGGGTGTGAGGTGTTGATAAGCGTTTTCTTTTGTTGTGGATGAGACTGACATTCTGTCCCCGCGTTTTTTTGCCATTTTGAGCCCCAAATTTTGCCAACATTTGCCACAAAAAATTGTACAATTTGCCACCAAAAGGCAAAATTTACCAAAAATTTGCCACTTATTTGCCATTAACTTCTCAAATATGCTACATGAAAAAACAAACAAACATGCAATGTTAAGAAAAAAAAAAAGAAAAAAAAAAACAATAAAAGGGTTTCGATACATTTTACTCGTACAATGTCTATGACAGAATAACTCATGAAAAAATTACATCAAAGATTCATATGAAATAAAGTTATTGTAATATAGGAACACCGGTGCCCTAAGGTTTTCTTCATTAAGGCTCCTTCTCCTCTCAGAGAACACAATATTATAAATCGAAAAACGTCTTTCTGCATCAGCCGAGTTCAAGCATGCATAAATGTACTTCAAAGCACAGCTAGCAAGCTCAGGAACATCGAAC
The DNA here is from genome assembly GCA_025770095.1 of Goniobranchus kuniei. Taxonomy (NCBI): domain Eukaryota; kingdom Metazoa; phylum Mollusca; class Gastropoda; order Nudibranchia; family Chromodorididae; genus Goniobranchus; species Goniobranchus kuniei. The sequence goes on along the minus strand of JAOYNN010054439.1, from coordinate 14,554 downwards.
TGAATGCTGTTCCAAAACACTAACATGTCGAGTGGGATACCCCCATATACCTTAACAGTAACAGCCTTTGGACCAAGAGATTCTCTATATCTCTTGATTTCTGTACCTGGGACATTATTCATCAGGCGAAGACCCTAGGCCTATAGCAAATGTCATTGTGAAGCCTCCTCCCTTACTGCATGCCCCCTAAATCAAATTCTTTTTACTGTTACACTTGGTGAGCTATTGAAAATATGTTTGTAGTTCAATTTTACCTTTAAAAACCTAAAAAAGCGATCATTTACTGGGCAAAAATGGGAAAATTTGCAGCTTTTTGCAGCAAAACAAAAATTTGCGGGTTTTTGCAGCCAACAGTAAATTTTGCGGCCGCAAAAAAACCACAGGGACAGGACATTACGCACTCCCCTTTTTCGGCACGACTGAAATGTACATGCTATTTATTCCTGATCCTTTGTTCAGGAGGGAAAATATAATTCAACATTCTCCCAAAATGTGCGGGTGTGGATGTTAGATGAAGTAATGGGGACAATGTGGATGTTAGGCGAATGTGGATGTTAAGCAGAGACCACTATATCATTTTTTTTCTAAATAGATCTAATCATGCCGCTCATGCTAGGAAATAATGTGTGATATATGCAACGATTATAATTATAATCATTACTTTACAAACAATAAAATGACCACCACCCAGCAAGATTTTGAGCCTTTCCTCATAAAACATGCACTGTCATGGAAGACCAAAAAAGACCAGACACTGATTCTGAAGATGTAGACATGTGCATTCTGACAAAATCATTTTCTGATTAAATTCCAAGGCTTATTTCAGCTTACACAAGTTGACATAAAAATAAAGTGTACTGTTTGCTTCATTACAAAATTGAGAACAATGTCAATCTTACAGTTAATTCTCCCCTTTCTCAACACCACAAAAATAAGTAATTGTTTTCCTTTAATAGTAACATAGAATTCAAAATATTCTCGGATGAATATTTCATACAAATAACAATCACTTATACATACACATTCACATTTTCAGTCATAGTCTGTCATCTCTATCACATCTTAACATTTCTCCTGTTTGACTTGAAGGCATTATTCTTCCAATTATACATCTCCTTGACTCCTGTTTCAGCAATAACACAGACATATTTACTAAAAATCATTCAGTCATTCTTCTAAACTCGTTCCTGTCATCTTTGATCTTGGAGTTTCTAATTTAAAGAATCATCACAAGAGAGACCCTTATTTTGTAAATTGATTGTTCTGACATATAAATGCATCAATATAGAAAAAGGTACATAAATGCCCATAAAGAAATGTCTCATTTTGTAAGAAAGAAAAACAAAACGGACCAGACTCTGAGGATGTACAATTTCATGCTGAAAAGGGAAATTCAAATGAAAGTGTGCATGGATATAGTTCACATAAAATCTCAAACTTATATACAACGGTAACAGTATGGTAAACAATGGTAATATTTATGGTTGACTGTGTTTGATGATTACTTCCGTACTTGAATTTTAAACAATACCCAATCTAGAGTTATGTGGCAGTATTATGTTCATTATTGCAAAGCGCTGAGAGGGATTCTTCACCTTTGATTCCACTTTACAGTTTTACCAAACATAAAGAACTCTGTTAAGTAGAAGTAGAAATTAGATCAATTTTACCTTTGTCAGCCTATGTGCCATTATTTCTTATGCATTTTTCAATGGAAATTTGCTGGATGCTTTAGAAATCATCAAAGGGGTAAGGAGTTCCTGGAAATCAAACTGTATAAAGTATTGTAAAGCGCTTTGAGACTGTTCATAGAACAGTGAAAAGCGTAATATAAATGCAATCTTTATCCTTTTATCTTTAACTGGATGTACAGGACAGTAAAGAGCCACATTGAACAGAGTTCAAACGAAAGATCAGTTTTCAAATAGATTTAGAAGATGCTCGCATTACATTTTTTCAAGATTAACCATTCAATTTGCTGACTATATCACCTGTTGGTTTTGATATGACCTCTGGATGTCTTGATGTGTTTGTTTGTACCCCATATATCACAAATACACATAACTTTACAATTTGTTCCTTGTCAAGCTGATTTTTTATGTATAGAAAATTCTAATTAGATAACCAGCTATCATAAGTAAAAACCCATTTAAAGAAAAAAGAAAAGACCTTTGCATGAAATTGTAAGCCAACTATGTCTGAGCCGTTACATTTTTTAAATAATAAAATTCGTAGTCATGCCGGATAAGTTGAATTTCATGTCAGTCAATTTTTTTGCTCGGTTCCACCCCCAATGATGTTTTTGCTGATAATAAAAAATAAAATCTGCGACTTGAGTTGATTTTTCACTTACGCCGAGCTTCTAAAATCTGAAACTCTTCAGTTCTATTGTAAAAATTGATCACCTACCTAAAACCTAATAAAAATGAAAAACATTCATTGTGGTAATTAGTTTTCTGTCTCGGACATGCTTCTTGAGCATACTACATTGTATGACAGTACAAGATCAGATATACATCCAGGCAACTTGCATGAGTATGACCCAGAATGGAAATGTTCATATTAGACCTAGGCATATATTACAGCTTCATGGATAGTGCCCTCATTTAGGGAAAGGCAGGATTTTTTTTATTTGCAAGTCAATTTATGGACTAGGACAAATCTCAAGAAAGAAATTAAAAGCCCCAGCCCACAATTCAACATTTTTCATTTGACTTTATTGTTCTAAGAAAAGTCAATGTTTTAGCTGTATCCCATGTAAACCAACTTATCTGGCATCAAGTGTATAGAGAAAAGATTGAAAACATGAAATGCTGTCACAAAATTGCTTGTTTTCATTCTGTCAAGCCCTCAATTTCCTTACATATCCACTATTTTACAATATTCTGTATGATTTGAATAAAAGCTTACTGGGAAAAAAAAACAAATCTATCTATTTTAATTGCAAAAAGAAAAAAGGATAAGATATGAGTTTTTCTATGAAAGTTCAGCAGAAAGCCTAAGCTCCTGTTTTTAACAAAACATACAAAGAAAGAGTATAAAAAGTGACTGAAAAAATGGAAAAGTACGTAGTAACCAAATTTGGAAAAGTCTCTTTGAAGGTCCTACAGGAATCAGTGCTCAGCTGTAGTAACCAGATCAATATATAAAGTAGGTCATTTCAATCGAGGCAGAATGCCAGGTTGTCCCAGATTTACTTGCAGCCCAAGTAGTGGGGCCTATCCAATACTTGAATGTAATCTGGAGCAATTTGTTTGAATAAACAACTTTCATAAGAACACAGGCTCTTCAAAAGCTATTAGTCACCAACCGGCCAAGATTAAAACCGGCTTTCTTCCAACCTCATATATCGTCGTGCCCATGCACTTTTTGCGCAAGTGGTTTTTCACGACTTTATAGTAGAGCTAAAATTTTAATATCTTTCCTCAAGTCAGTCATTTCATTTCAAAGTTTTGTACGCACTTTAACCGCACAAAGCCTGCGCACTTTGTGCAGAGACATTTGCGAGACAACTGTATACACATTTTTATTTCCTTCAGATAATGTAAAAATGGTTTGGCATAGCTAAAAACAGACACCGCAATCAGATGCGCCATAAACTTTTACATAAGAATAGATGAAAAACCAAGAATAGCCAATTTTTCACTTATGCAAAAAGTGCAGAGGCACAACGATATACAATACGCCATAGATATGTGGGTATAACTTGTGAACAAAGCAAAAAAAGATAACCATGATGTGCAACCTGTAAACAATATAAACAAATGTACTGCTTAGAGTGCAAATGCTGATAAAAATTATGAAATAGAATGCAGTGGTGGTTAAGAAAAAGAACATAGCGGTAACGGTGGTGGTGGGGGTTAATACTTTTATACATCGTAATGCCTACCTTGAGGCCATATGGTACTGGTAATGCAAAAATCTGATATTAACATTCAGCTCATTTTTTGTTACTATAGTGGGACCTCTGTTATTGGGAAATCCTTGGAAAATTGAAAATCTCCCCGATTGCCTGGGTTTACTGATTTTCCCGGGTGAAGCTCAGACCTATGGAAAAGTCATGACTGCATGCGAGCTAATTGGTCTTTAGAGGTTGATAACTCTGTATCTCCACCCCAAACATTCATTTCGACCACTAATCAGGAACATCTGGCTGATTTTACAAAAATGCAGGTGACAGACTAGTTGAAATCGCCTTGTCAATCACAGATGTCAACATTGACTGATACACTGCGAGTGATAGACTTCATTATGCAGCATCATTATCCACTAGACAACTTTGTGGAGCTCATTTTCTTAGTTCGTCCCACGGCTTCAGGAAAGAAGCCGACCATCATTCATTGCAAGGTTCTATTTGCTTAGTCTAGGTATTGGCATAGCACCTCCTTGATTTGCCAATGTCAGCACAGTTTTCTTCATTTGTTTTGTTGTCTCATAGTAACAAATTGTCTCATTAATGTGTAACGTGAGGAATTATGGTGAAAATGTGGAAAATTATACTTGAAATGAAGAAAACTATTCGTACAGTTGTTCAGATTTGATGGGTATCCTGTCCCATATAAATTATCAGAAAAAATTTGGTTCCTTAGAATTTCATCCCGATTTCCCAGGGTCTCAATAACAGAAGTCGCACTGTATGTTGTTTCACCTCTTGACTAAAGTCAAGTGAAATATATATCTTTCATTTAGTACGAAATTTAGAATTCATTAAAATAAAACATATCACAGGCCTGTAGTAAAAATGAGAAGTGGGATAACAGTATAGAAATAGATAGTAAGTGACCCAGAGAGTATTATTAAGTTGTGTAATGCACATAAATGGGAGATGGCCACTGGACCTACCTCCCTCACTCTCCCAGCAAAATTCTTTTCCGTCTGAGGACGCAAAAGAGAGCCTAGTTGAAGACCACAACAGATGAGAGGAGTGTATCTCATTCAATCTGTAGTCACTTTCTGTATCTGAAACTTTTCTGACACTCCCACCCCATCCTTCTCCATCAAAATCCATTGAAAAGGGATTTCCACAATCCAAACTTCTTGGTCAATGGCTCGTCTGAAGTGTTTTTGACATTAAATACAAAGCAAGAGAGAAGTGTACAAGGCAAAAGGGGGCTGGGGAATGAATAGCACTATGTAGTAGTCATTTTTAGCTCTGCACTGTCACTTAGTCTTGGAGAGATTTATGGACAATAGACATTTGCATCAGTACAAGTCTAAAGCCTTTTTCAACACACATGTTGCAGTCTTGAGCTACCCACTATTTTAAAACAAAAAGGTAGGGTTATTCATATTTACTCACAATATGAGAACTGATATTATCAGATCATATCGGCAACAGTAACAGGAAAAGAAGAATACAGTGATCTCTGCATGGGAGGATGGTCTGAGGGTGACAAAAAAAGCGGCCCCGTAGGTGAGTGGTCTCTTAGAAGCAGGTAGGGGATGTAATTAGATATAACATTTGTGTCACAGGTAGTTTGGGTTAATATCCAGGATCAATAGAATTGCTTGAACAAAACATTATTGAAGATGGACATGTTTCACTGCATCAAAGTTGCCACCCAGGAATTTCAAAAAAGGAGGAAAACTAGCGGTCACTCCCTCAACGCGGGCCTACCCAAACGTAGTTGGGGTCCCCCCTCTCCCCCAAATATCTATTGCATCCAAATAGGGGTATAAAGGAAAAGGGCTGATGTTAAAAATAAAGGATTGGATCTAGATCTACAACCCATTTGTAAGCAATAGCCTACTCACTATGCTCCATCTTAGTGTATTTATTTTCTGAAGGAATTTTGAAAATGCACTCCATCTACGCTTTTTTCCCATCCAAGTCCAGTTAACTCATTCTGATTTTCACACTAAAATCAATTTCCCTCAAGTTTCCTCCTCTTTCGATAACAATGCAACGGACCATTTTAAAATCAACAGCACGATTTAGGTCTAGATCTAAGCCTAAACCTGTATTCTAAACAATTCGATTTGGGATGGATAGATCTAGACAGACCTAGAGATCTAGATATCTAGATTTGGATATATCCCTCTGGATAGATCTAGATCTAGAAAAACAAGGTGATCGATCGCTGATCAAAATGAAATAAGCACAGCCAGTGAGGCGAATATGATAGGCGTATGCCTGCAATTTATTTGGACCGAAAACAGTAAATTTAACATGAACAGTGTCGAACACACCTATTGATCACTTCCGCTACTTTAGCAACACGATCGACCTGGACCAAAGGAAACAAGCAGTTGGCAAGTTTTCCGCTATGCGAGGCGACAATGTAAGCTGACGCTTTAGGGATGGAATCGCTGAATGGCGGAAACCTGCTTAACAGCCGAAAAGTGGCAACTATGCTGCATAAATAGGCTAGTCAAGAGAATGGTGACTCACAAAATTGACTACATAACCAAGTCTACACAATCTGCAGTGACTGGCTTATAAAGCCTGGTAAGCTTTATTTCTTTAAGCCAACGAAAACAGTTTTGAGAAAGGGAACCAAACATGCAGAGGGATGGGGAGGCCTATATAATCCACCCGGAGCATACCATTGTGTAATCACAATTTATACCAGTGCATGCCAGATCATTGGGCTGGTCAGCACTGGGTCGAATGGGCAACCCAGATGGCCATGCCAGCCATCAGTCACATCGACAGACAATATGTCATCATTAAGCCCTGCCGCCGGAGTCAAGTGAATGATATCAAAGCAGCCAGCCAACACAGGTGTGCACATCATGAGTATGCATACTTATCAGGCCGCAGACACTAGTTTAGTCATTTTTACTTCACAAGGACAAGTAATTAGGGAACAAACTGAATGAAAAAAAAAGGATAATCTGACAATTTGGCCATGTGGAAAAAAGCAACCTCTTAGGCAGAGAGTGGGCCTGGGGACCAGTTTCTTAGAGAAGACTTTTAAAGAGAGAACAATTCTGTAACACAGGGGTAACGGCCTCTTATGTGGAGACCACTGTATCACTACGTCAAGCATAAAAATACTTATTATCCCATCATCACCATTTTCATATTGCCTTCTTAAAAATAATAGGCACAGACACAATTTAACAATCGAAAAATATATAATTTGAGTCGTCTGTGATAAAACCGTTATATTTCATTGGACTATGACTGTTGTAACAATGGCATGTTCTAAAATCTTACGAAATAGCATGCCAGTCTTTCAATTTTGTTTCAGTTACACGCCTCACATTTTCACTTGCTGCCTTCAAAAAGACAACAAAACAAACAGAAAATAAAAATACTTCAAATTCATATATATCTATATACCCAATAATACTTCAAAGAAATCAAAGTTACATGTGCCACAATTCAACAGATGAAAACATGACAGTAGCATACTTATGGGACAGTGGGCCGTTGCATGTAGTAGTATTCCCAAAAAAGGCGAGAACCTTTGCGGGAAAGAGATATTTCTGGCTTACCATCAGAAATAAATCCCATTTTCCTAAAAAATTTGACAGCTGATTTTGCACCTTCCAATCGTACAGGACGTTGAATACCACTATCAGTCATGGATTTCAATGCTTCATTCACCAGTAACGAGCCAACTCCTATTCTCTGGTAATCACGATCCACAAACAGAAAAGACACCTGAAAGTTATATATATTTATTATAAAAAATGAATGACTCAATACATCGTCAGCATCATTCCACAATCGCCTAAGTCAATTTTTCTGGATTTGGAATTGACATGTGCTCCCAACAGCCAGTTTACAGCAATAAGAATATTATTTTGAATTCAAACTTGTTTATGGAGTCATTTAATAATGTATAAATGGATACAAAATTGTTTTAAAACCGTAGAACAATTTTTCAGATAAAAATGAAATGGTTACTTTTTGTGCTTCTCAAAACTACCAAAACTGACTTAGGTAATTGTGGAATGACGCTGGCGACACGTATTTTTAAATTTTTATGCAAAATAATATAGACACTTTCTCATCATTTACATTTATCTTTCATGATAAAAATGAGGCAAATCCAATCTTTGATAGGATATGAAAGACGAGTCTAGTCAAATATCAAATTGATTGCAAAATTGCTGTGATTACTTTTCAATGTATAAATGATTTATCTTTCCCTGAATATCTAACTGATATCCTTACTAAATACGTTCACCCACGATCGCTAAGATCTAGCAATGCAAACTACCATAAAATTCTGAGAGAATATCTTAAGACTTTTGGCCATAGATCTTTTTCATGTATCACCCAGTCTTTGGAATAATAAAATTTACCTCAGGGTCTTAAAAACTTCCAGTCACTCACCTGTCTTAAAAAATCACTCAAATCCCATTTGTTTTCTCTTGTCCACCCATAATCATAATATATTTTGGTGATTGTTTTGCATTACATCTCCTTCGGTGTGAATTTTAAATTTCCCATGATCACATATATGTATGTCAATATTCTGTACTATGCTCATTCCAATGGTAATTTTTAAACTATCTATTGGTATTTCTTTTTTTTTTTTTTTAGCGCCTTGAGCTATCAAAGAAAGGCGCTCTATAAATGAACATATTATTATTATTTATTAATTTTGGAGAGGTCTTCCTCAATTGTTACTCTCTCACGCTCTGTCCAGGATATTCTCAAAATTTGTCTATAGCATTTCATTTCGAAGGCTGTAATCTTTTTGCTGTCAGTGGCATTAATGGTCCATGCTTCACAACCATACATTGCTGTAGGAAATACAATGCTTTTCAAATTTCTCACTTTTGTGTTTATGCTTTGTCCTTTCCAGATGCATGCCATCTTGCTTAATTTGGATCCTGCCATCGCCAGATGCCTTCTTCTTTCTGGAATGGTTTTCCCATTGGCCTCTATTTTGGCTCCAAGATACTCAAAACTGTTGTTCACCCTTTCTATTTCCTCCCCCTAAATCTTTATTACCGCCTCTTCTTTGCACTTGTCTGTATCCATGATTTTGGTTTTCCTTACATTTAAGATCAATCCTTTTTGTGCACTGTCTTCTTTAACTGGCTTTTTTAGATTTTCAAGCCTTCTTACATCTATTACATGCTGCAAAATATTTGGAAGATTTTGAAAATGTTCACGGTTCATCACTTGGATATTTTCACCCTCGCATTTCAATATCTTGATCTAAAATTGTAATTTATACAGGCAAAAGGGTTGTTTTTGTCACCAGCCCTCACTATCAGTTCTATTTGCATAGGTTGTTACCCTAGCTTGCCACTTAAATAGGGAGTATAGTATGATACTTTGGTAGTCAGTGGAGTGACTCTCCAAATTAAAGTGTAACAAAATGTCAACAAATGATAATTTCCAAATATTCATTAGAATATGCTAACAGGTGTAAGTATATATCAAAAGTTTTAATAAGCGCAACACAGTGTTTTCATGTACCTACAAACTTCCAGTCTCAAGCTATAATACAATTGAGAAGTTCACTGCACTAATATCTACAATTGAAAACTGATTAATTTACTTCATCAAAATACCTTGTGATAATAGTCATCCATGAAATTGTAAGTCTTTCTTGGGTTGTCAAGAGTCTTATCCCCTAACTTGAATGTGATTGCACCAATCACCTGTGGAGGATCAGATTTCCCAGGCACTTTTGAGTAAGCAACGATCAGACTGTGCCCATATGGAATGTCATAGCGGCAACGGGCCACTTTTTGAGAGATCCTCCTGAATTTATCATAGCCGTCCTCGACTAGCTCATGCTGTACATAGGTGACTGGTTTTGGCCTCGTCCGAGCTTGTTCAGCAAATATGCTCCAGTCCTAGAAACAATGTAAAACAGACATAGATACGTTATTTACCATATATAAGATGAAATCTCATGTATACTTAGAAACAATTTCCATCTTTGTTCTGCACTGGGTAAATCTAGTTTAGCTTGAGACTTTACTTCGCTGACAGCACCAAGTGACCAAAAGGAAGACATACAAATACTGCTAACAACATTAAACAATGACCTGAAGAGACTCCAAAATACCACCTTTAAACTGACATCAATGACAGATTTTGAAAATTTTAGAGACCTCCCACACCCAGAATAGAGTGAACTCGCATGGCATACACACTATGATCTTTAAGTTGGCTTAGTGACCTTTGATTCTGATTTCTCCTGATGTAGATCTAGATTAGATGCTATCGTATTTCTCACTCTCAAACAATGACATCGCTAGTGAAATTTTTGTGTGGAAAAAATGAAAGAGCAGACAGCAGGTTACGTGGTCAAAGATATCTCGACATCACATTGGACAACAACGCATGTCGTGAAAACAGCCTCAAGTCTAATTTCACTGTACCATATTCACTTCATCAATGTCGTCCCATTAAAGAGGCCTGTACGATATATATGTGGTGTCCTCAACAATTGGACAGGGTAGATTAACCATGAAAGCGCTCGAGATACCTGTACCGCCTGCTGTAAGGAAACCGAGAGGCATCTAATCTATCTCTTACTTTAGTAAAGTTTTTACTCTTACAGGAACAAAAAACAAACAATTGAGACACTGGGCAATCCCACATAACATATAGAGTAACTTCCCACATGCAAAGAGCTTAGTGTCCCAATAATGGTTCGGAGACTAGATCTAAATCTAGATCTGGCAATACCACAGTGTTGAGGCCCCTTAGCCTTTGTTGTCTGAGACAATGTGGCTTCCAGGCATAACTCTATGCTTCCTGGTGACGATAATGGCCAGACTTTCGACGCATACATTGCCAAATTTCCCATTAAAATAGCCAAAACACCCACTTCGGAAGAATCTAAAAAATCATACAATAGAATACAGGTCTCTGTAATAATTTTCTGAAAATCAAATGAGTCTGTTTACATTTTCTAAATTTACATTAAGGTGCAGGATACCACTGTTGAATGTGATCAATGATATTGTTGAAGGCATCCTTTAGAGTCTTTCCATATTCCCCCTGTCACATAAATTTACCCAAAGGAGATGACAGCATTGCTTCAATTGTGCCACTCATGGCTTTAAAATGTCTTGGCGCCATTTTTTGCTATGCCAAATTAAGTAACGAGTCTTGCTAATAAATTAAAGATAAAATATCAGGACGATGCTATTGAACATGTGTAAATTCCAATCTTAAACTAGATCTAGACGAAAATTGTTTTGAAAATGCCCAAACTCAGATGTGAAAAACAACTACTGGGAGGCCAGGACGTCGGCTGTGTGTGTAAACGACCTTCTAACCTAATAGTTCATTGGCAGTCGCAATCGTATTTCACCCAGGCTGAGAGTAACCTGCAACCTGGCTGAAAATAATATCAGTTTTATTCTCAGCAGCCGTGTTGTAAATAGACGGGTGATTTATGACGAAAAATAGGTATTTTTATATGTTAACACCTTACAAGGAGTGCATTTTTTCAATATCATATTCTTATGTAATTTCATGCACTGAACACGAAAAAGATAGTTAACTTTTCATTGATGCACCATTTAGATGTTACAGTGCCTTCTAGTAAGGACTCATTTACCCCAAACGCAACTGAATTCATAGCAATTGAGTGATTTCCGCGTCTTTTTCCAGTCTTTCAAAACCCCACAATGTTGTCCAATGCGCATGCGCATTGGTTTTTGGTACATCATACGAATTTCAGTAATGGCGACAGTTTTTATATTTTTCAGCTGTTGCTTTTTTCGCAAGAACGACAACCATAGGCTAGATTTAAGTATTCAGCAGTGTGAAAGTGGTAAATCTAGTTATTCTTGAATGGAACAAAAAAGGTAAGTGTGATAAGTAGAAAAATTTTTTTGTTTAACTTAGCGGGGTTCAGGCTGCGGCAACCCCTTGACCATAAACCCCTCTAGGGATGTTTTTTAGATGGGGGGTGGGGAACACCCCGTGGTTGCCCCCAACCATGGATGCAAGTGAAGCGAGCATCCACGCGCAGAAGAGATTTTCCATGCACATTGATATCGGACAGCACATATCATGAGAATCCTACCGACAGTGCGTCACCATGAAAAGGCATTAAAGTAGAAATTTACCGAAAAATAAGCTTTAGGACTTGATTTACGTTAGCATCTTGGTTATCAGAGCAGGACATCTCAGCAATTTCGGTGATCTTTTTTGTCAGCTGTTTCCATTCTTGGCGATTCTGGGCAATAGATCTTAGATGTTCCAGATCTTCTAGCGTTTTGAGCTTTAGGAGGCTTAGGGCAGGATCAATTTGGGGCAAACGTGCAGTGTAGCGTCTACTATCAATGGAGGATTATGGCAATGATTTGGTACTCAATACTTAAATTGATTCTTATAGGCATATTTTATTCTTTTGATGTAAGCCCATTAATTCTCTAGACTAGTCTTTTGTGACTGTACTGAGGGTTATTTGAAAGCATGATGATAATCCAGCTTCTAGATCTAAATAGTAGGTAGATTCTAACTTGATCTTCTAATATGCATCCACCCGAAATAAGCCGTGATGATTGAAGGAGAAAGGGGTAAACAGATCTAGCTCTGTATTGCTATCCATCGATACTAGCTGCATCACAAAATGACGGCTTTTTACACAGTCGATGTTACACTGCACGTTTGCCCAATTTGGGATACTATAACAGGCTTATTTTCTTTATGTAGGGTTGTGGTGTGGGACTAAGGTCTTGGAAAAACGTACTGTGAAGCAGAGTGTATGTTGTATCATAGGTATGTTATACCGAGATTTTACTGTAAGTGTAACTGTAACCAATTCAGTGACATACACTATAGGCCTACAGCCAGTACTTGTATTATATAATCTGGGTCCCGTTTGTTTATGCTTGGGGGCCATGATGGAGACATACGAAACTGGTTGCCACATTGGCGTAATTATGCAAATTTATTATTTTCATGAGAAACAAAGTGTGCTGCTATGCATTTAATAGTGCTTAAGGAATAATTTTATAGTTTCATCAAGACTTTAACTCAAGGCAGACACAAAGGAAAATATTCTGAGTGGAAAACAAAAACAGGAAAAGGAGAGGAAGAAGCAAAAAAGAAAAAAGAAAGATATTTCTAGCGTAGACCTACCCACAAGAACTGGCGTTTGGGATACTTTTCAGATGTATTTTGATGCGCTGAACACAAAAATAATATTTAAATCCGTCGCAAATGTACCGCTTAAAAGTTACGATGATATTTATTTTAGAACTACATAACTTGCATATTAAGCTGTATTCCGCCGCCTTGTTATTTTCAGGGTCATTTCCGGGTTAGATCATGCGAGTCTTGTTTCTAAACCTTTCTGCGCATGCGCCACATTTCCGCGCACTACTTGAAGGCGCTCTCCATCATGGATACATGTGGCTCTTGCGAATCGGATTACTTCAAGGCGATTGCTAGATTCTATGACACCGACAAGTTTCTGTTTCTTTTGTACATGAGCTCCAAGGTAAGAGAACCCGTAATTAGACCACTTAATGGCTTTTTTTTTCTCATCTTTTTAAAAAAATTAAATGGGTCTCCCCGTGAGGATAACCAGGATGGCAGTGGGTTCAGGGGGTCTGCCCCCTGACAATAACCAGGACAGCGGTGGGTTCAGAGGGGTTAACCAGGACGGTGATGGGTTCAGGGGGTCTGCCCCCTGAAAATCGCAAAGAAAACTATTACTACACAATATGACGTCATCGGTAGCATGAAAACCATCAGTTTGCAACGTTTTCTAGTGGCATTTTCATTCTTATGGCACTACAAAACTTCGGAAACCACCAGAAAACTGTCGAAAAATCACGACAAAACACCCTAGATCTAATACACTATTGCTAATTATGTCATATTGCGTTATCAGTATCATGAAAATAAACAATTTCCACGTTTTTCAGTGCCATATTCGTGTTCAGGGCACTGAAAAACGTCAGAATAACACCGAAAAATCGCCATATTAGAGTGGGTAGGTCTACAAAAGAATTACCAAAAGAAAAAGAAAAAACAGGATGAGGAGGTGAGGAGTAGTAGTAAGAGGAGAGCAAGTATAAAAAAAAAAGAAAAAAGGATGAGGAGAAGGAGGAGGAGGAGAAAGAGAGGAGAGGAATAAGAAAACGTATAAGTAAAAGGAAGAAGTAATTATTACTTTCATGGTAAATTAATTTTCCACCTGGCAACCACTTCCAAACTATCCATCACAGCAACCAAGTGTCAACAGGCGGGACCCAGATCGTATACCAGTACCCTACAACTACAGCCTACCTGGCAACAGGAAGAGAACTTTACCGTTCAAACATGGCCACACTGTCAACAAAGGTCAAGGGACGGCTGTTCTTCCAAACGTCCCTACAAATTCTTACAAGAAGTTTGATTGCTTGATTACGACTAGATGTAGACCAGATTCTTGTTTATTCTTGACTTAACTACATGCATTTTTTATACTTACAGTACAGCACTATAAAATCCAAATTTGCGACGAAATTGAAAATAAAAGACATCAAACTGAGGAAATCAGACTCAAATGGCCGCCATTTTTCTATTCAAGGCTTTGGTCAGCTGAATTTCTTCCATTTGCAATCCGATACCGCAGTAACCGCCCGATAGTCTTCAAAGGGTAGGAGCTAAGCCGTTTTAACA
>JAOYNN010054329.1:0-12318 GCA_025770095.1 Goniobranchus kuniei | reverse complement strand
TGGATTAGCAGATCATGCGAGAAAGAATCAATTTGGTTTGAATGCAGCCTTGGCTTTGGCTATATAGATCAACATTCTTCATTTCTCTCTAGGTTTCAACATAAAGAGCTGAATCTCTGATGACTTACTACATCATAAATAAATGAATGGCCTGATTGTGATTTTCCATGATGTAGATTTATATCAATGAACCCAGGTCCACTGCACCAAATATTATATATCTCTAGTAATTTAAGTGGGCAGGCTACTGGAAAAGACTTTCTATCATACATTAAGCAGTGTAACAAAATCCTTTGTACATGTGAGAGCTTCAATGGGTGCCAAGATGACCTAGAAGAGTCGAAAAGAGCCCATAACCACAAAACATGCTAAAACAAAATCTGCAGGCTGATTTATTTCAAAGGGGCACGGCCTGATCTGGTGTAACCGCTGTGCAATTTAGCTTAAATTAAAACCTGCTTCATATACTTAATACAAGATCTCTCTTCATCATCAATTGTACTTGGAGTCAATTAATTTCATTTTATCACTTATTTCTATCCTCAAGTCTTGTTGAATGTGCGTGATGTGTAAAATACATGTATAGAAACAAAACATGTCAAAAGTGCTTACACACACAACTCTTTTATGAAATCACAATCATATTGCATAAGCCAAGGCTCATTCTTTGTACCACAACAATATGATGATACCAGTAACATGGGGGTGCCATTTAGACGTCAGTCTCTGCATTCTCTTTGCTGTTTTTTTGCCCTCTCATCTTGTCTTGTCAATCACAAGTTGGACCTCTAACGCTGTGAGTGAGGAGATTTGAGATAGCCCACATGTCATCTTAACAACTTCTCTATCCTCAAATCAAACGAACAATGAATGAAAGTGGCAATGAATGCTATGTCTTTGTACTTTATTGTTTTCACCAACTAGTCTTGGGGCTTCAATAAATTGTGTATTTATATTAGTTCCTATATATGATTTTGGTATCATCGCTTTGAAATATTCTATTAGATTCATCACCTCTTTCAATTTATATTCAAGATGGCTTGCTAGCTATTAGAGAGCTGATGTAAGTTTTGGTTGACAAACTTTAAAATCTTATACTTATACTGGACTTAGATGCTTTTTTATATAGTAGGCAAAGTAAGCAGCCAAAACGTCAGCACCTTGTTCCAACTTCAAGAGCAAGAGACTAGGTGAGAAACACTCCTTCAAAGATACCCTGTCACTCTGTTCAGTATTAAGTATAGTTCTTTACAGGACTACCAGTAGTCAAAGCCCTTCGTCATTTTCAGAATTACCAGTACCTTTTTTCAGGCATTGTTGTGATGTGTCTGAAGGGCTTGAGCACATTGTACCTCAAACTGTTACATAAACAAAAAAATTTGTGAAGCCTTATATGTAATCTGGAATAAGGGCTGAATGTGGTGACAGAATTTTCATATTAGGGTTGGTTTTACTTTAAGAAAAACAACAACAAAAATTCACCATTCTTTCCAACACATCAGTATGTCAGTTTTGATGACATTTTGACAACTAGAAGTGTCAGTTACTCATACTTTGAAAAAAGAGCTCATTAATGTTGTTGAGCATCACTCCATACTACATTTTTACCTGCTATGTAAAGTAACTTTAAAATATTTTGCATTCTTTGTTCTTCCTGTCACAAATAAATCATGTCTTGTCTTCAACAAACAGAAGACATGTCTCATGTCCAAATAATACCACCCACATCACTCTTTTCCAACCATTTTTATGTTTAATTTTAACAATTTTTAATTTCTGTTTGATGAATAATATGTGTGATATGAATAATACACAGTTGCTTTGTTAAGACAGTTTGATGTTATTGTTAACCATTGAAGTTTTTGAAAGCAATCTACTAATACAGCGATAATAAAGATACACAGGTCTATAAATTTAATAGGTTTAACAATGCTATGCCATTATGCTACAGAAGAGCAGAATGCTTTTGCCATATTTAGCAATTGGAATTACTGTCATAAACTTATTTTTCGTGTGTTTACTAGTTGAAATTAAAGATGCATCACGTTTTTAGTCATCCACATCTTTCAATGTGTATGAGTATGAATTCTGAAAGATAATTTTGTGCAGTGGTAATACTAAGGCATGTAATGGGTTTGATTTTTCCCTGATGGTTATCATATCAATGTCACAAAAATTTCTCAGAACTTAGTAGCACCATGAAATTAATAGATGAAATGAGTTCTGATGTTAAAGTTTAAAGATGTTTATCAACAACGCAAATCAGAAAAAGTGCATTTTCAGTTTGTGGAAAGTGATCGCAAATCGACAAAAGTTGCCAGAAAAAAAGTTGCAAAGAACACTATTCAAGGTTCTCTAAACCCAGTATCGAGGATAATTGTGTAATTAGACATTATATTATAGGGAATTCAATTAACTAAAGGAAATTATACACAATTGTACATTCATAGAGGAGAGTAATAGAAAACGCTATGAAAAACTAGAACGCAAATGAGGGTGCATCCTGGTAAATTGGTAATTTAACTTTTTACTCATAGCTCTGCAAATGAACTTCTTTTTCTCTTTCTTTCTTTTTTTTTTTTTTTAAAGCATCCTCTTATTAAGATGCTGCCTTTCAAGCAATTAATCAAAATCAAATATTTGACCAGAATTTTATGCACCAGAGCAAATGCATAAAGTGTTGAACTTACAGAAAAGAATTTTTCATCCTTTTTTATTGTGTTTTGTAACACAAAATACAAATTAGGTATAGTGCAGCATGGGTTCATAGAACACACATTTGCCGAATTCATAGATTCTTGAAAAAACTATGTCCCAAATGATTTCCTATATTTTCAAATTTCTCAAATTTTTTAGAATGGAAAACTCGAATCTATTCACGGATTTCTCAAACTATCTGCCTGCTGCTCAATCAGCGTGAGCAACTTTTTCCCTGTCTCTGTTGTCTGAAAAGATCTAGAGTAATGGAGGAGGAAGGTGTATTTCAATGGTTGATGCCATCCTGGTTGCATAATTGGCGACTAGCATGGAAATGCATCACATCTGAAATGACCCCATTCTAGTGGGGCTCACATGCAAATGAAATTTGTCCCGGTTCTCATAAAAAAGATTTGTCTCCCCCATAGATTTAGAGAAACAGGCCAATATAACAGCAGGCCAGTATAAGCAAGGTTAAACAGTGCTGAAATTCTTCTTCACACACATATATAGACACACACATCTTTTAAAAAGCATTGCGAATGCTTACTGGTCGCTTTAATAATAATAATAATATTAATAAATAGCATTTATATAGCGAAATCCCATAACAAATCGATGCTCAAAGCCCTTTACAAATAATAAGAATTGCAAAACTTTGGTGCCCACTGATTGGGCCCTTCGATTATTTTTTTTAGGTAATTTTCCTAGCATTACAATTATATCAGATGGTATAACACAACACTCAAATACAATATTGAAACACCCGGTACCTTATATTATAAGTATAGGGGTTGTTTCTTTTGTCCTCTAGCTTTTTCACATGTGCCTCGAAATGGGCCCTTCGATTACTTTTTTTAGGTAATTTTCCTAGCATTACAATTATATCAGATGGTATAAAACAACACTCAAATACAATATTGAAACACCCGGTACCTTATATTATAAGTATAAGGGTTGTTTCTTTTGTCCTCTAGCTTTTTCACATGTGCCTCGAATCTCAGGTTCCTCCAACTATTTCTGTTGTTCTAGCAAGCTTGTTGAATGCGTGCTGCACTGTAGTTTTATATGAGAATTTAACAAGAAGTAAAGATTTGGAAGTAAAACCCACAGAATAGCATTACTTTCATGGCTGTTTTTAAGCACATAATCAACTAGTTGATTTGAAAATTAGTCTGTGTGCCACAAAACAGTAACAGCCCTTGCAATGAAGGATTGTTTGGTGTAAATTGCATTCTAACACCAGGTAAAAGAAATCAAATACACTATAAAGTCTTTTATAACTTAAATAAAGGACTGGACAGTACATGTGACATTTCAGGTTTCACCCTTCATCAGATGACAAAAATTCTAATGAAGGGTGAAACCCAAAACATCATGTATACTCAACAGTAATTCAGTTGTGTTATACAACACTTTATATTGTATTTCATTATTCTGATATATACTCAACAGTAGCATCCCCACCTTTTTGAGTTCAGGTAAAAGTAGTGTGAGAAAATTTTTAAAAAAGGTTAAATGCTTCAAAATATTGTACATCATATAAAAAAGACCAGTTATTCTATTAGAAGTTCCTCACTTACCCATGTACTGTACATGATGTATTGTATGATATTTTAAAAAGTGGTCTTTCCTTGACAATACAATGTATGATATTTGCAATAAATGTAGAGTCTGACCACCACTAGCAGCGAGGGAGCAGAAAGGTATTGCTTCATTATGCTAAAAAGTTATTGAATAATGAGTGTGTTTTAACTCACTTGCGCCTAGTCCCGTATATTGACGGGATCGGTAGTTGTCTCTGTGGCCGAAATCCGTATATACATGGGACAACTATTGTTTTTTTTTCACCCAACATAATTCCCGTACATTTATGGGAACTGTCACATACACTAGCTAAGCCTTTCGCTTAGCTTCGTTCCGAGTCTTAGTGCAATTGGGTCACAACTTTTTATGTTATCGGTTGTCAAGGTACTCACTCCAACTTCCTCGAAGTACCGAGACTACAGCGATTTACCATTCTCGTAAATAATGGCTGAAAAAAAAATGAAATAAGAAACATTTTTGAGATTTTAGATGGAAGTTGGAGCTAAAACAAATGGGACTTTTACTTTGACTCTGACATTGCTCCCGAGTATTGCTGAATATCAGTGAAGTGTCCCAGAAATTGAGGTCTCTATCCATATCTAATCTCTCCTCAGATTTGGAACACGAAGCATTGCTCAATTGATGTCTCTGAATCTAGAATCTAGACATAGATCCATATTCTGAACAACCAAGCTCCAGTTCTTAGGTGAAAAGAATTCAGGAAAGAACCAATGCAAGCCTGGTTCTAAAGCTACAGCCAACTCTCGCAGCCAGCTATCAACTTTGTCTTCCTCTAAAAAAGCAGATTTACCCATGAGTCCATCTCTGTTTCACCCAGTTTCACACCAAATTGAACTGTATTGCTGAGTACCATTTGAGTAACATTCACACTAACCTTCTCACCCAAGAAGAGAGTCAAATCATGTGACTTTTCACAAGTGTTCTCTTTATTAATGACTCATACCAAAAATCTGCACATTTTTTTGTTACAAAATTGAAGGTTTTGAAAAAAATTAAAAATTCCATAACACACATAAACATATTCTGTTAAGTTTAAAAAATTGTGTTGTTGGGATGGATAGTTTTCTGTGGGGATTTTTTTGAAAAATCTTTAAAATGTCCAGGTAGCTACCATTGTTGTGCTAAAAATAGCCCAGGCACAAGTGAGTTAAGATGAATTTCCAGATCATATGCTGGCATTTTTTCAATTCTTTGTGTGTTGTGGGGTTTTTGGTTTTACATCTCGTGTCAAATCAGTGGGGATTGATATTCAGTCCATGGCTTTGGTGTTGTCTGCTTCAAGATGATCATTTACAAGCCAACTATCTACCATACTTACCAGCTGTTCTTTTCTGTGAGAAAATTGAAATCACAAGCAGTCTCCTCCTGCTAATTCTAAATGGCTGAAATTTCACAAAAATGTATTTAAAAACTTCGATTTGTACCGAACAATGCAGCAAAATATTGTTTTTAAAAAAAAACTGAGATTCTGCATCCTTATTTCTGCAAAGTTTGTAGTGGCTTCCAGTCGAAAAACATATCCTTACAAGTTGTCAACATTTTGTCACAAATGTGTTTCTAGGACTGCTCCACTCTATCTTATAAAACTTGTTAATCTGTATGTCCCACAATGCCATTTAATATCATCTGTGGACACAAGAAAGTTTACAATTTCTAAAATGAAGTGCAATTTAGTGGGAAAAACTTCTTTTGTTTTGGCTCTAAGACCTGCAATAGTTTCCATTTTTAAGGTTAAGAACTCAGACTTTTATAAAAGCAGTTGAAAACTTGTTTTTCTGTCCATTTAATGTTAGGCAGTCCCGATGTGTTCTTTAAAATTGTAGTGGTGTGTGAGTGTATGTGTATGTGTGTGCTTTTAAAGCTCTCAGAGCGTAATCTTTACATGATAAATGTAATGTCATTATATTCTTTTTTGATTACTTTAACTTAAAAGTGGCCAAGCTCATTCCTTTGAGGCCTTTCTAGTATTGGATGTCAGAAATGGCATGACTGAAGATTACACATATACTTTTTATTTCCCATTAGCATAAGAAAAAGGAAATGAGCCTCTCTTTCGAATAGATGTTATTGAATCGTCTTTGGTGTTAAGCATTTAGGGCTTGTTTGTCTTGTGTATGAGATGGGCTGTGAGGTTGAATTGTTCTTACAAGAATAATTTCCATGAAATTCAAAGCTTTAGTATGTTATTCATTCCATAGATTGGAATATCCCAAAACCTTGTCTCATAAGAGTGTGACCTCTTTTGTGTCATTCACTCCCAGATGCATTGTGTACATAATCAGAATTATTTATTACAGTGTGGCACATTCATTGATAGACCTGCATGTTTGCTGTCAATCGTCGGAAATCCGACAATCATTACCTTCATAATGCCAATTTGATAGCCCTCATACCATTCCCCCCATTGAATAAGGAAAATTTTCCTCATTCAAGGATTCCCCCACTCCCATTTTTTTCTTCCGGCATCGTCTGAACTTCCTTTTTTTTGCCGACATTGTAGTCTGAACTTTTGTTTCCGCTAAAAATGCGAAAGCAAAAAAGTATGATGGCGACCACTCTTAATCTGTCTGTCAAGTGGCCATTTTGAGTTTGTTCGTGTATCGTGCTTCCTGCCTACTGAACTGACACCTGTACCATCTCCCTGCTGATTTGTTTACTTTCTTTGTGAATTTTGTAATTTTAAATGAACTGATATTTCTCCGATCGAGGCTGTAAATCAGATTCTAGATCTCCAAGCCTAGTCATGCCTGAGCAGTTCCTAGATCGGACATCAGATTTAAAATATTTGGAAAATGGACTGAGAAATAAATTTCAATGGGTTTGGTTAGAGGAAAGAGACAGTAATAATGATTTTCACTCCGAGTACACCAGGAAGATTGCTCAACCAGGTATAGTATAGATTTAGTACTTTGTCTCTAGTGTAATCAACGTCTTCATTATAGTAATAGCAAGAAAGGAAAATCTTTTATCAAAAGACATACACAAAGTGGACACACTAAAAAGAGGAACTCAGTTAAAAGTAGGGCCTACACAGTCTTTGCCAGCTATTTTTAGATCAACTGCTAGTCTTGAGAGAGGGGAGACTCCAACGGTTGTCAACTCACTGTCATATGGTGCTGCCAGTAATGTGATTGAGTCACATCATCTGACATGGAGGATGCAGTTTTATTAATATGTGCTGCTATTTTAAGTTGCTCAAAAAAGATGACTTGATTAGGTACAAGTTGGTTTTTGTGTGTGTGGTGGGGCAGGGGGCGCTGAAAATTTTCAAACAATCTGGTTGAAGCTCTCATGCAGGTCTAATGAGTAAACAAATTTGCATCAAAATTTGTTTTTATGTTTATTTTTTTTATTTAACACTTTACACTGTATTGATCATATTCTTTCAATCACTGTTATAATGAATGGAAGTTACTTCTAAATGGTATATAAGCTCGGTTCCAAATGTAAGTTCAGAATCAAGACATTTGAATAGCTCAATATGGAAAAAATAACAACCTATCATGTTTTATATCTCTTTAAAGAGGAGTAAATTCCATATCTTACTGCAAAATTCTAGTTTTCGTTATGCATTATTAAAAACATTATAGTCAATCAAAAATAACCTTAAAAAATCAAGTTTGCAAATTTTTGGAAAATGTGCACAATTCGCCATTATTATTGAACAGAAAACGTCATTCAATGGTCCTTCATTGCATTTTTCCAAGCTATCCTGAAACTTAGCATCGAAATGAAGATTATGATGACTATAAAGTACAAATTGCCAGAAAGATGGGATATGGCATGATGACTGAACGGGAAGGTTCACTTAGGTCACACGAAACACCTCTTATAGGCATCAATGGCGACTTGAGGAGCAGACTATATTGAGCAGATATCGACGCAAGTAGTCCCTTTGTTCTGAACAACAATGCGATAGACTTCTTTAAGCAGGACACTGCCCAAGCTTATACTTATAGAGTCAGAATCATGACAGAGTACCTAGAAAACAACAATATCCCTATTCTGCCATGGCCTGCAGTGAGCCCTGACATGAATCCTATCACAAACACTAGGAGCCACATGAAATGGTAACTGAAAGTAAAAGGAAGAGAAATCGCACTAAAGGCAAATGGATGCTCTGTTCGAATCACTCACTGAGATATGGAATGAGTTTGTTGATAACTGCATCCATACATTGATTTCATCCATGCTGCTGAGAGCTATGCACATGGCTCTCATATGAAATATTTGTTGAGGAATACTTTATTTTTTTACAACAGCTATATTGTGACTTTCAACATTTGACATCATTTTTTTTTAATGCAATACCTCCAACAATTTTCTTTGCATTGTAATGAGTTTGCATTCTTTGTAAAGATAAATTCATCCTCTTTCCTGTACTGCATCATTTATAGCTATCATGTGCCTAGGCCCTAATAAGCGGAGTAAAACCTCACTGAAGACTCTGAACTTACTTTAATTTGGAACCGACTGTATGTATCATGCATACACATATCATAAATTCTCTGTTCAATGAATGATATGTGTGAGATGTGGATAGAATAAGGCATGTGGTCATTTTTTACTTTGTCTTTATTTTTCATACATGTACAATACAAACACCTCTTCAATGTTATTTTACTCCACATGAGGGACCTGGGACCTCTCTAGTTGGATTGGAGGAGCAGAATAGGCTCACTGCCAGGCATGTCGTAGGAGGCGACTACGGCAGCTCTCACCCTCACTGACTCGTAAGAGGTAAGTGAGGGTTAAGAGAGAGCTTCTTCCCTCATCTTTCTTCTTCTTCAGTCAGGCTCTTTTGTGTCCTAAGGATGGAGAGATTTGCTGTACAAGGGAACTAGACATTATTCAGTGGCTATCCCTGATTCATGTGCATTGCATGACTTAAAAATACTATCGGGGTCACTTGCCATCTAGATGTACCAATTACTTTTGTACACAAAGGGCAGTCAAAATTCTTGGTGGTTATCGCATGCACCATTTGGGCATTGTTAATTAGTTATGGTTTTTAGAGAGGTGATAATTTTTTTGTCTGCAGGTCACGTCTTTGTTGAGTTTTTTAGGTACATTGTATTGCCAATTATATTTTTAAGAGAGATGATGTTTATTTTTGTCTTTAAATCATTTCTCCTTGTATCCTCAAAGTCATTTTATGTTAATTATTTTAAATGTCTTCTTACTGTGTAGCAAAGTCTTTTCCTCATCTGCAAAGCTTTTCTACTACTTCAATTCTTTCTGTTACTTTAGACTAGTCTTTCGTCTTGCTTTTATTATGGGCACTGAGATGACCTTTGCAGTCGAATGAGCTCTAAAACCCCAATACATAAATAAAAATCCTTATTTCACATTTCATCAAATACAATGAAATAACAGTTTTACTTTGTTCATAGCTATGGTATATAGGCTATACTATTATAGTCCATTTACCCAAGTATGTCATATTTTTTCAGCTATTACAATGTCTATAATGCTGAATCTTAGCATACAACCATACATTTGTTTTGACCCAACAAATCTTTAAGATGGGTTTTGTATATTGCACTGTTCTCTCAAAGTGGCAGATTTCTTTTCTGTTTCCATTTAAACAATCATTAAACTTTGTGATGTTTGCCGTGAACAGCTATCTTGGTGTATTGGCCAGTCATTTATCAATTATTCTGTGACCATCAGTAATTTAATGTGTGTTAAATTATTATCGTAGACCCTTTGAAAATGGTACTCTGGCAGGTGCTGAATTTTTTTAATATTACCTTAAGGAGCAATCTTGAAAAAAAAATTTTCTAATCCTCGAGAGAGAAAAAATGGCTTTAGGTCATTGCAAATATTGGTCCGCATGGAAAGTTTCAGTGAAATGCACACAACTGTTGCAACGCTCTGGGTAATTTTGTGCATACACTTCTGGGTCAATGGACAATAGCTTTTCTCTACATTTTACATGTGGGCTATTAGTTATCAGTTCCTCCCTTGAGCCCTCCGATCACTATTTAAAACTTGCACCTCAGCATTGCTAGTGTAAACTATATCATGTTAATGTTCCGATCTTTCGGGCATCGTCATGTGAATTATTTTCAGAGTGTTTGTCTTGCTTTCTATATATATACATACAAACATACATGTAATTGTTTCTCTAGCATTCCAAGTGCTTTTTGTGTTTGTCCACATTTGGAAGGAACGTATCAGGCACAATAATGTGAACTCTTTTTTTGCTGCTTTGATCTTTCAGATTGCTTGCTGTGCAGCTTTTTCCAGTTTATTCCTTTCATTTTAATGTCAAGCTAGAGTGATTATTCCTCAGTTCATCTCCCTGGATCGTACAACCTGTTATTTTGTGCTTTCTGGTACCTCATGAAATTTGTCTTTTGAGTTAGATCTTACCTTTTTCCTATCTTAACACCACATTTACACAGATGACAACAAAAATTTTGTCACTCTGAGTCAAATGATGAGCCTTGTTGACACGGTATGCCGCATTTTTAGCTGAGGCGACTTTGTTTTCAAAGACTTGGAATGATGTGTATTGGATTATTTAGAGAATAAATGACAGTACATCACTGAGGGATGCATTTTGGGATGAAATTTTTAGAGGGTGATTTTTAACATTTTGTAAAGACCTTAAAATTCAAATTTAATGGAAGTCAAGTAGCCTTGAACCCTGATGTATGTCTTTACCAAGTATATTCATTAATTTGAAACTGTATGACTATGGATATTTGTTTACTTTCAAGATTGCAGTCATTTCAATAGCAGCCAATCAGATTCTTACCATCTTTTATTGCTTTATCTCTATTCCTCTACTATAACTACATTTTGGGTAAATTTCGTGCTTTATGTTATATATCAAGGAAAAAGGGTTTTGGGTGCAGTTTACCCCTGAATAGGGTAATGAGTGCATGAGCTGAGGAAGAGCCGCTCAAGGTTCACATGGATTAATAGAATTTATCATGTTTATTGACTTTGTTAAACTCATTTTAGTTGTCACTCTTTGGGGATATATGTGTGGGTTTAATCATCATCATTAACATTGTTTATTGTCCAAAACACTACTTTTTTTTTTTCCGCCATCTGAGCAGCCCTGAATATTGTTCTTGATCATAACATTTACTTCCTCAAAGTAATTTAAACCTGTTAAAGAACAAGGGTTTTGTTTGCTGTATTATTGAAATTTCTGGTCTCTAATTTGGTTCCTTAAAATTACTCAAGTCAAGGGGTTTTTGAATTCACTGTTTAGATGAATCAGACAGTTGGAACAAAAAACAAAAACAACCTAAAGCAAATTTCTCTCTCAGATTATTTCATAAAAATGAGAGCACCCATGCAATCCAAAAAGCTCATGGGCATAAAGTGAAAGTATAATTTTTTTTTTTTTTTGTACTCCTTCACCATTAAGGGTGTTTATTACTATACCAACAACAAGAACAGCAAATACATCCCATTATGTCATACTGTTTATACCAGGTTAACTAAAAAAAAAAACATGCCGAACATTGAACCTTAATTACATCAATAGTATGGTGTCAGTGTACCCTCCAAATTCTACATTTATACTAATACCTTCAGAATATTGTGAGATACAAACAACTTCTTTTCATGGTGTGAAATTATAAAACCATTCTCTGTACTTCTGTTCTTTCTCCTACTGTTCGTAAACTAGACTACCGCTTTACTTTTTCCATGAGGACTGAAATGACTTAAGAGTCAACAAAAGTCCTTAAAACTCCAAACGGACAAACTTCTTTAAATATTTTTCTGCTATTGCTGTTATCTCTCTTACTTTTAACAATTTTATCATCTTACTTCTTCCAATGGAATCAGAGATGATGTGATAGGTATAGTAAAAACAAATCCCCAAAAGTAAAACATCAAACAAATTAACAAACAATTCCTCCTTATTACAAAACTTGATCACTGCGTATAGTTGTGTGGTCACAAATAAGTACCGTAGAACGGGGTGACTTTGCATCAATTTTAAAAGTAACCCAAAAAATGAAGTCTTAAAAATATTTCTAAAGA
>JAOYNN010054218.1:0-12319 GCA_025770095.1 Goniobranchus kuniei | reverse complement strand
GTGTGTGCGTGCGCGATAGAGAGAGAGAGAGAGAGAGAGAGAGAGAGAGAGAGAGAGAGAGAGAGAGAGAGAGATCATACGAGGCGACCTTGATATCTTGGAAAGAATTTGCCAATGATTTATTGTGAAAGAATGATATTAAGTCTAAAAGATATTGGTCAGACATACGAGGCAATCTTGATTATATCCTGCAAAGATATTGCTAAGAGGATGTAAGAAAGAACGATTTTAAAATTGAAAAGTGTGTGCAGACTATCTTGCCTAAGCGCAGATAGACAGACAGACGGTGAAAGAGATGGAGAGATATGCAAGAGATATACATAAACAACCAGACAGACAAGGACAGACAGATGAGACAGACAGATAGACCGGCATGTTGACAGAAGGACGGGCAGACGGACGGACATAGAAGTGACCCAAGTGAAAATTTGGATAAAACAAGGGATGTAATCCGGATGCATTACTGAAGCTTGCGTAAACAATCGCCAATCACTGGTCGGATGAGAAAGAAATCTCCTGATATCATTACGCCCCTTTCCTGTCCCGTCTCTGTCACGTGACCTTGGTGGAAACTGGTCACTGACAAGCCAAACTGCCCTGCGTTAAGCCGCAGAAATTGACTGATTAGCCACCCTTTGAATTGGCCGGACACAAATTATTGCGCCGCCGATGACCTTCGGTCACTATTGGACACATGAGTCAATAGGATGATTGGGCATTGAGTCAGGGGCCTCCCCGACCTGCAGAAATCCTACTGCTTAGATTTCCTCTCTTTTCCTTCTCACAACTATTCCAGAAAGGGTCGTATTGAAACGTCAAGTCCCTGTCTGTCGCGCACACTTTATAGAGGGAGAGTGATAGCGTGGCATGTGACAACGAACAGGGATTGCTAGCCACATATTTCTGTATCATAATAATCTTGTCAAGAAGACTTGATAACTTGCCAAAGAGAATAACTAGCCTTGTAGCAATAAATGTTCTGTAAGGATACAACAAGGCTTACTTTAAACGTGACTTTTGCTGATCTCAATCGAGTTATTGAGCTTGCCTAGTTTTGAAGGAGACCCTTCATTTTTACTGCATAAGTGTTAAGTATCGACGGTGAAAAAAAAGGCTGAAATTGTAAGCCAGAAGTTCGGGCATTGAGATGGTCCTTGATTAGTAGAAGTCTGATATATTTCAAGAAATTATACCACATGCTATTGACTTGTTGTTAGATATTGCAGAGCTGATGAGATCATCCAACGGAAATCCTCCAATTAATCATTACTTGAAGTTCCTCTTAGAGCTGAACAATCTGGTATTGTGAAAACCTTTTACACGGTTTTACTGTAGATTCTTAGTTTTAAATTTCCAGAAATATTAAATTAAGACGGCATAATTTATCCTATGTATCATTAGCTCTCAATCAGTCTTGTTTTTGAGATAATATGAAGCTGGAATTTATTATGAGATAGCCTCAAGATCAGTCAAAGTTGGACGGACAGGCTGATACAAGAAGAAAACTACAGGAAGGAATAAAGCAGACCTCCAGTCCACTGGCGATCGGTGAAACTTTTAGGCACTAGGCTGTTTTCTAGGCCATTTTGTGACCATCCCTACCCACATATTTTTTGAAAAATAACCCAAATATAGATCAAGTCACATAATAGAATATATATTATTTGGAACAATAATTCATTATCAGTGTTTCTAAATAGACTTACTATGATCGGTATTTGTAGAGTAAATTCACTCGTCTATCCTTTGATTTTGCAAATGTAATTTAATGTTTCTATGACTTCTGAATTAGAATTAATTAATTACAATTCAAATCAGAATCATCGTTTATTAGGTCATTATGTATCGACAAATGATAACAATGACATAGATCTAGATCTTATATTGTAACTTGAACTAATAATCTACATGTGATTCACAGTGCAGGTACACAGAAAGATCATTAACAAGCAGCATGCCCCATTGCACGAGCTCCCTCATTCCTCTTCAGGCCTAAACTAGAATAATATTCACGGTTTTGCCGGGGCGCCGCTTGACAATGTGCTCAGTCTTTAGCCAAGATGGATCTATATAGGCTAGCCTACTCCAAGGAGTGTGTGACGGTTAATTAAAGAGAGAATTTGCAACACACACCGTACGCCGACTGACTAAGATATTATATGGTCTGTAATAGCATGGGGAAAAGGCTAATGCCTAGTATACAGCGATTGGCTGAAGGCTAGCCTCGTCTCCAATCATCACAACTATCTGCTCTCTGATTGGTGGGTTTTATTTTACAACCGACTGTTATCTGGTATTGCAAGTAGTAAGCTTAGGCCTAGGCCTAAAGTGAGTGATATCAATGAATAAGGAAGATTCTAATTCAGCAATTACTTTGAAATAATAAACAGATTAACTACCCGGCCTAAAATGACTCTAGGTTTAACCTAGTTAGCCTTATAGTAGGATCGCCACTGGTCAAGTTTGTCTTTTACTTCATTCATTATGAATCTCAGAATAAACTTTTCTAGTACAGTGTTTTCATGACAATTGGTGTTAGTGCTATAGGTCTGAGATCGTTTAATCACTCAACTTGTGTTTTCCTTGCTACGGGAATGATTTATGATGTTTTCTATAAATTTGGTATGGTATTTAGCTTGAATGACATATTGTACAGGGTGTTTTGATACCTTACCCCCCTCCCCCCACACACACACTTGGCCAGACAAACCCAGAACACCTGACATCAAACCAACAACACACGTTTTGACATAGACTCTTTCTTATCTCAAATCCAAAATTTCAAATATGTTTATTAATATTTAGTCTGTCCAGACGAGCAGGATAGGACTCCAGAAGAGAAATGAAAAGCTCAGTCTCAACTTCCTTAACATCTAAAATTCGTACGAGAGCAGTGTGAAGATTGTGTTTAGAGTTCATAATGGTTTTTCCACTCTGGTGTTATGATAGAAACTGAATATTCATGAACATTAAGATTTGGTGATGATCCTGGCTACTCTTTGTTCTCAATCAAATGGACTTAACGAGTTTCTTTTTCTATAAATGGCGACCAAACAAAAAATACCGACATTCAAAGAAAACACTCCCGTCAACCTTAAAAATAGATCTAGACATGAAAATTTGGGTTTCAGATTACAAATAGCCAAGCGTTCGAATAGTATGCAGTTTTATGTCATGCCCCTCCTCAGGTCGGGTCAGGGGTGGGGGAGCTAAGGTATGGAACACCATGTAAATATGACTGAAAATATATGCTGGTAGACTAGGACACATTTTTAATAGCTTGCCACTAATGTTATCTGGTCCACCTGATTTGTTGGTATTTATTTTCTTAAGTTCAAAAGTGGTTTCGGGTTCCTAGATGTTGAAGTAATTGCTTGGTTTCTTTTCCTGCTCCAATGAATGTCTAAGCTCTTGGTATTTATTTGAGAAATCATGGCAATCAAAACGAGAATTATGTAAATTCAGATCATTTGCAAAGTCTTTCTTATTATTTACTGCATGCGATTTTCTTTGAGAAGCATAACCAGTCATTTGCCTCAAATTAGCCCAAGTTGCGCTTGTGTCACGAGATGAGGACTGTTCAATTTTATTTTTGAAAGTTGTTTTATTTTCTTTAATTTTCCTTTTCAGTCGTTTGCTTACCTCTGTCATTTCTGTATTGTCTCATTAATAATTTCGTTTAGTTCTCGTGTCACCCATAGCGTGTTGTTTGGAAAGCATTTAACAGTCTTAGTGGGAATAAACATTTCTTCACAAAATTTAATGTAGTCCTTGATGGTATCTGTTAGTTCATTTATGCTGTCCGAACTGTTTATAAACATTTCCCAATCGTTTTCTTCAAAACAGAATTGAAGTGCTTCCACAGATTCCTCTGACCAAATTATGCTTACATTTCTTGTTGCTGGTTCTGTTGTTTTTAGTTTTGGTCTGTACTTCGGGCTTAATAGTACATTGTTGTGATCTGACAAACCAAGAGGAGGTAACTGTGTGCTTGTATACACTTAGCAATATTTTCATTACACATATCGAGAATGTTTTCGTTTCTCGTCGGAACTGACACATTATGATGATAGTTTTGGCACACTGATTTTAGGTCACAGAGGTTAAGATCCCCCAACACAATGCGTAAAGAGTCAGGGTGTGTTGTCTCTTGATTATGTAGGCAGTTTAACAAAACCTCCTTTGCATTATTTGTGTTAGCATCACACGGCATATACACTTCCTTGAAAATAACTTGAAATTTCCTCAGTTATATAATAGGGACGCATTGGCACTGTTAACACTTCAATGTCTGTTAATTTTGTGTTTGACGTGCATGTTATTGTCACGTGTCCATTTGTTGTTAAAATACAGACACACTCCTCCTCCTAATTCCTTATCTGAATTTATTGTTTGATCTCCACAAATGGCTGTGAAATGGTCGATGGTTGTCGTTTATAGTCTTATTTAACCACGTTTAAGTAAAACACATTACTGAACATTCCCTGTATTCGGATACATATTTACAACAAGCCTGCAATTCGTCAGTTTTATTATTGAGGGATCTCACGTTACAAAGAACAATCACAAAGGATTTTTCAACACCACAAACTCTTGTTCTCACTCGTACACCCCCACCCCTCTCTTTACCGCGTTTTCTGACATATTTGTTATTTCTCGTGTTTACATTTGGGTTTGTAACAACTGCATAGATGGATTGTTCTGTTGCATTGGTTGTTCCAGTCAAAGAGGATAATGGCGGCAGTTTGTCGTTTCCATTTCTGCTGGTTGTCATCACACACGAACAGTGACATACAATGAGGATTACAAAGAACAATGTCCAGATACTATAACAAATCATCTTGATCACACAATAATAGTAATAGTCCAAGACTGAATATAAGTAGGGTATCACACAGAAAGCACAAAACTGATTATGTCAATATCCCTAGTCGCCACAGAGTGGCGCCATCTTGGAACCCGCCTTTGCACGGGTTAATAATAATAATAATAATAATAATAATAATAATAATAATAATAATAATAATAATAATAATAATTTGTAAAGCGCATATCCACGGTAAAAACAAACAAACAAAACAATGCTCCATGCGCTGTATGGTAAAATCTACAACACATAATACATTACAAGATGAGTGTCTGGTTTAACATACAATGAAAGGTGAAAGGAATACTGTATGATGGGATAAAATCCACTGCACATAAAACATTATTAAATAAACATCTGGATAACATATAAAACAGAAGTAAAAGGAATGCTTAATCACACAAACATATACATATATAAAAATGTGGCTGTAGGATATAGATGGCACAAACTGATCATTGTTACAGCATTAATCTATCATAAATAAGCCATTAAATTCATATCTAGTTGTGATTTAACATAAAATAAATAAGAATATAACTAAATACATTTTGACAGCCATTAAGTCTTTCTAAGTGACAAAAAGATGTGTCTTTAAAGAGCATTTAAATTCATCTAACCCCTTTGCTTCGCTTATCTTTTGTGATACGCCGTTTCCAAATGTTTGGGCCTAACAATTCAAAAGATCGATGGCCATATATGAAAGTTTTCCCTTGTTCTACTAATCGTTTACGAAAAATCAGAATTTGATCTCAAACCGCGTCGGGGGACTGATACAGATAGGAGACCTGATAGGTATTGAGGAGCAGTTCCATGAATGCAATTAAAGCAAATTACAGCAATCTTGTATTCAATACGTTTGCTTTCAGGCAGCCAATCAAATGTATATAATAAGGGTGAGACACTGTCATACTTTCTTTTTTGTAAAAACTAATAGTGCTGCACTGTAATCTGTAAATGATGCTACTTAGTAAATCTGCTAAAGGTAGATACAATAATCAAATTCTGAGAGGACAAAATAGGAAACAATTGTCTTTTTATGTTGTTCCAATTTCTTCAGATATAAGATGCCTAATAGTACCTATTCTTTTGACGTCAAGGTACATTGATTTTCAGAGGTTGCTAACATACGTTTCGTTGTTAAGTTCTGAGTCAAGATATACACCAATATTTCTCACTGTTGACGACACCATTATGTCAGCACTACCTATTCTAACACTAAGGATATGCGTATCTTTTTACTTTTTCCTGCTACCAATGAACAATATTTCAGTCTTATCTTCATTCAATTTCAGTCTGTTTTCATTCATCCAATTTTTTTTACAGCTAGAATGCAATGTTTAAAATGTTCTAAGGTGGACTGTCTATCATATTTACTTATGACAGATTAGAATTGTGTATCATCAGCATAAAAATGGTATTTTACATTAAGACCCGATAAAATATGCGCCAAAGGAAATGTATATAGTGTGAATAAAACAGGTACAAGGGCGGAACCTTGTGGTACACCAAAATGCAATGTAAAATCAACTGAAGAACACCAACTAAATGATACTGCAAGGTTTCTATGTGTTAAATAAGATCTGTGTGCACAATACCAGTACCACTAAAAGTTAGGTTCAAACGTTTCAAAAGGATATCATGGTCTATTTTGTTGAACGCAGCCGCAGGTCGAGAAAATTAAGGATGATAATGAAACCTTCGTCAACATGATGAAGCAGATCATTTGTCACTTTTGAAAGAGCAGTTTTAGTACTGCAGTTTGTTTTACAGGCAGACCGGAAGTTTTCAACTAGAAAGTTATCGTTCAGATGTTCAAGAAGTTGTTCTGAAATTAACAATTTTCTCAAAAACTTTTGACAAAAGGGGATGTTCGAAAACGGATGATAGTTTCGAAAAACATTTAGGTAAGATTATTTTTTAGTAGGATGTTTAACAATTGGTTTCTTAAAGAAATTTGGTTCGTGATCATTTTCAAAAGACTCATTTATAATGGATGTTATAATTAATAAGACCTTTGGTAAATTATCTTTCAATAGACTAGTAGGTATAGGATCAGGTTCACAATGCTTTGTTGTGCAATTTATCATAGTTTCCTTGACCTTTTCAGATGTAACAGGTTTGAAAGAGCAAAACATATATTTATCAAAGGACAAAGATTCATCATTTCGATCATTCTGTTGGTTATTAAAATGTGATTGCATTGATTTCAATTTTTTTAGCAAAGAATCATGCAAATTTCGTATACAGATCATTCCCTCTAAAAATAATTGGCAGTTCTATATGACATATTATTTTTCTGAAGCACTGGTGATGGGAAACAGAATAGCTTGTTGACATTATTATTGGTCATTCTCCAGCACTCTGACCCATATTAGGAGTGTTGCCAGAACAATACTTTTATATAATTTGATTTTTGTCTTCCTGCAATACTCTTGTGATCTCCATAATAAAATAATACTGTTAAGCATTTTAGAAGCGTTTCTTGCTTTATTGATTCTGTTCTGTATGTCTTTGTTTGCTGCTCTCTCATTTGTGACTGTGCTTTCTAAATAAGTAAATTCCTCTGTAGTATTAACATTTGCTATCCGCTTATGGTAAAGAAGGTCTCTGTCTAACTTCATTCTTTACAACTGCTCTGAATGACACACCCTGGATGAAGGCCCTTCTTGATGATAGCTGTTTGACTCTGTGTTCAAATCCAATGACATAACGCCAATGTAACTATTTGTATTCCCATGTTATATGTGTATTTCCATCATGATGCGTCTTATGATGTGAATGGTGCTATCTCAGTCTCCTCTTAGGAAAAGTATGATAGTGGAAATTGGTATGTTTCGGGCACATAAAACGATACGAAAATATCATAAAAGAGATCCTAAAATCAAACACAGAAGTAAAAAGAGAGAAATTTCACCAACGATTAATGAGGATAGACAATCAAACTAAATACCTACCGTTGATTTACAGCATAGGCTCTAGTGATCTTCATCGCCGGACTACCGATTTAGGTTGTACTTTCACATGGTGTGTGGTAATCGCCCGGTAGTTGTGCATAACTCTTGCTTCTCCCAGAATCTATCCAAACGTCCTTGGAGCAGTTTAATTTCTTGGCACGAACTTCATGATCTGGAAAGCGGTCCCTCAGCTGTGCTTTTCTTGTACCGAAGCTGTCTTTCTGGATACCTAACCTTGCTCTTTGGTGAAATAATTTGGTGCTACATCCGCTGGTTCGTTTACGCTCAGACACATCACGTGATTTTAAAAAAACCTTTACATTTCCCTACCTTTTCAGTATAAATACTAATGGCTATCTTACATACTTCTATCATGTCACCTCGTGCTCTTCTGCAACTGAGAGTTGACAATTTCAGTCTCCGCAACCTTTCACAGTATATTAATCCCGGCATTCCTGGAATCTGCTGTGTCGCTCTTCTTTAGACTTCTCCATGAGATCAATAGGGTTCTTCACTTACATCTACACATCCAAATAGCTACGTACAAGTGCTTTGTAAAGAGGGATCAATGTTTCTTCATCGAGGTGTTGGAGTATTCTCCGAATCACAGTAAACATTGATGTAGCTTTCTTTACTTTCTCGACTATATGCATTTCAAAATTTAATTCATTGTTGTTGGTCACTCCAATATCTTTCTCATATTTGACAGTTTCTATTTCTTTTCCAATTCATGAACATCGAAGGTTAGGATTCGGGTTTTCTTTGCCGACATGCAAATGTTTACAGTTGTTAAGATGAAAGCTGAGTAACCATTTATATCTCCATACTCCGTGTAGTTAGTTTTATCCAATGTTTTTGCAAGAATTCTATGTTTTCCCTAGTTCTAATGATGTTAAAAATCTTCATATCATCTGCAAACAATGAAGCAGAGAAAAACTATATCTGGGAGGTCATTAATAAAAATAACCAACAACCATGGGCCTATTACTGATCCTTGTGGTATTCTAGATGTTACTGCATGCCATGTTGACGACACTTTATCATTTACTACAACCCGTTGTTTCCTGTCTCGAAGGTAATATTTATTCCAGTCAAAAAACTTCCTTTCCAATACCGTATGTTTTCAACTTGGTTGTTAATCTTTTATGAGGCACTGTATCAAAACCTTTCTTCCTTGTCTATCTGTCTATCGCTTCTGTCCATTGGCATATTAATTGCTGTAATTGTAGAGGTGTTGAACGCCCAGACATAAATCCATCTTGTTTTCTCGTGAACAGTTTGTACGAGTTCTATGTTCAATTATATAATTTCTCACAATGTTTCCTAAGGTTATAAGTGAATTTTATTGACGTCAGGGTTATTGGCCCGTAGTTCCCTACAAAAGTTTTATCTCGTTCTATAAATATTGCACCGATTCTTGCCATTTCCAATTCTTAAGATGAGCCTACTTTTGTTGCTTCAATTGGTCTCTTAAACAGTATTGTCAGTGTGAACTTATGGGACAATTCCTTCTTCAAATTGGTGTGAATTATAAAATCTATTCTTGGCGACTTATTTGTCTGTAACATGTGCAGTGATTTTTCAATGTCTTCCTGATCAATATTCTTACTGTTCCATTCCTATATTATTGCTTTACCCTACATGCTTGTAACATTTCCCCTTGACTACCTTGTGAAATCCACACTGAAAGCCTCCGCCAAAATATTTGTTTTATCTCCGTCAACGTTTCTTTTCTCGAATCATAGATCTGTTGGTTCTGTGCAGAGTTCACCGATTAATTGTTGGCTTTTACTCTTGTAGTTGATGGATTACCGAAGTCTTATGAAAGAGATTGAGTGCAAACGGCTTCTAAACTTTCGCAAAGGGCAGAGCAGCATGGAGAAACACTTCTATTCTACCTCAATAAGATGACACAGGATGATAAATATGATGATGCTGTTATTAAATTTTACTCGAAAGAAATGAAGGAACAATACCACACGAATTTATTTTCTATCCCCATAATCAGATGTTTATTTGTGATACAAATTGATTTCAGAGTGAGATAAAAAGAAATTATGGGAATGTCTAGAACAGGACTTTGAGAGATGGAATGGAAAATGACTCTGCAATATTGTGACAAACAGTCAGATCGCAAGCAATCGTGTTAGGGGACAATGATGAGAATGTTAAAAAAATACAACAAAAAATAATAAAGAAATAAAAAGAAAGAGAAAAGGAAAGACAGCCAGGGAAAGGGAAATCAACGGATATACATTCAATCAGCGTTGTGATAAATCATTTTAATGGATATTGCATCACCCTCTTAAGCTAAAGAAGTGACTAAAATCCCTGAAAAGTCTTATTCACTTGTCTTTAACACTGAGTGAGGGAGTGAAGTTGGAATCACACACACACACACACACACATACACGCAAAAAATAATTAAACAAAACATGGCAACAATCAAAGAAACAGAACAAACAGCCATAACAACATAATATTATTTCTCACTGCATTTAAAAAAAAAAACATTTTAAGTCACTTTTTATTTTAGTCCAATATAATATGAAGCTGAAGGGACTATTTTTAAAATCACCCAAAAGCCAATGCACTATCTTTTAAACAGACCAAAAACTTTGGCCAAAATTACCCAAAAGCCAATCTACTGTCCCATAAAAAGAAGAAAAACTCAGTCCAAGACATCCAAAAGTTAATCCATTATCACCTAATACAGAAGAAAAACAGCCCAATACATCCGAAAGTCAATCCATTATCCCTTAATGCGGAAGAAAAACAGTCCAAGACATCCAAATAGTCAATCCATTATCCCCTGAACAGATGATTTTCATTCCCAATCACCCAAAATCCAATCCAAACCTTTTAAGTGTCTCTTGGCCACATTTGGCATCATGTACTCCAAAGCTCGACCTGGTTTGTAGGATTGAAAAGATGTTTGTTGATGAAGCACAGAAGCATACAATAGCATTACCAAAAGGATTTACTTACAACATGAAGACTGTATTTTGAGTGTTTATTCATTGGAATGATAAACTGATAAATGAACAAGTCTTAGTCTAGTGAATTATGTTGCGTTTAAAACAAAAAACAAGAATGTTTACAATTAAACAAACTATTATGTACAACCATAGAACATAGCAAAACCAGAAAGATACATGAACGTTTTAAGTCAAACACTACAATTAAAAGTGAGGTGCTATTATATTAGTTTTGTATCAACCAGGAATTATAACAATTTCAGTGTTCGTCTTTTTCTGCGTACGGTATTGCTGTCGATATTTTCAGATACAAATGGGTGGTGCGTTTTGTTTTGATTTGTCGGTTTTTACTTGGATATTATTTTTGGATGTTTGTTTATTTAATTTGTTTTTGTTTTTTCTGCTGCTCTCAGTTATTTAAATTTTTGTTTTGTTCTCTTCCTTCGTTTTTAGCTCTGATTTTGGTTTTATTTTCTTTTGTTTATAGTTTGTTTTTTATGGGTCTCTTTG
This sequence comes from Goniobranchus kuniei, assembly GCA_025770095.1. NCBI lineage: Eukaryota > Metazoa > Mollusca > Gastropoda > Nudibranchia > Chromodorididae > Goniobranchus > Goniobranchus kuniei. Next base: position 1,007 of record JAOYNN010054218.1, on the reverse strand, counting down.
ATGTTTTTGTTGTTTTGTTGCTGTTGTTGTTTTGTAAAATTATATTTGGTTTGTCTTTGTTAGCTTGTTTTAATCTTTGTGTGTGTGTGTGTGTGTGTGTGTGTGTGTTCTGGTCTTAAAGCATTATTTAACTTTATTGTGGAATTCTTTTGAACTCCTTATATCTCTGAACGGGTTTTCTGTAGACTTTAAGCACATTGTCGTGAGTTGTTGTCGTAGTTGTACACTTTCTAGTTACGCCTAATTCAAAATGAGAATCTTTATAACTTCCATAATAATAATATACCATGCCATTGAATCACTGCATAAGTGAGAGGATTGGGTTAGGGAAATTAATCAATTAATTCAGAAGTATTTTATTTGTCTCCATGAGAAAATTCATTTTCAGACGTGTTATAAAGTTATCACAAAGACATATAAAAGGAAGTAACAAACCAAATAGTATAATGAATATTGGATAAAAATGTCCGTAGATATAATATGGAGACTTTATACATCAGCTTAAAACGCATCTTTGTTTAAGAGTCTTACTCCTAAAGATAAAAAAGAATTTGAATGACGCTCTATTTTGTTACTTATGGAAATGTAACTTTCATTTCTTTTTAAATCTATATTTTGTAATCTACTTGTTCAATGGGTGTTTGATTTAATGTTTACCATTTAATATTTAATAATGTGTGTATGTAAGATTGTATTTAATATTTAACAATGGTGTATATCATATCTATATTGGTTTCGTAACTAAAACTATGGGTCTTTCCTTTAAACTATTACATCACTTACCATCTGCCATGTACAGCAAATTCCAGATTTCTGACCTTCACGGCGATTTCCCAAATCGTGCTTGTCACTTCCACGACAGCTTCTCCACACAAGTCGTTATCTTCTCTCAACATGCAACTTCAAACGTCCTGAACGAGTCTGTCACGATTAAAATCAGATTAGTAGTAGTAGTAGTAGTAGTAGTAGTAGTAGTAGTAGTAGTAGTAGTAGTAGTAGTAGTAGTA
>JAOYNN010054107.1:0-12321 GCA_025770095.1 Goniobranchus kuniei | reverse complement strand
ATATATGTAGAGAAAGATAGATAGATAGATAGATAGATAGATAGCTAGATAGATAGATAAATAGATAGATAGATAAATAGATAGATAGATAGATAGATAAATAGATAGATAGCTAGATAGATAGATAATGAATGGCTACGACTTAGTGCGCTATAAAATCCTACAGAATAGTCAAATGTTTATGAAATTTTGGGTATATGGGCAAACTCAGGCAAATCCCGAACAACAAGTTTCGCAACTTTTACTATTGACTGAGTTTATGCAAGATGGTGCCACGGCCCATATAGCCAACCAAAGACTGACTTGGCTTCAAGGAACGTTCGAGGAACGCATCATCAGCCGACGAACTGATGTGGGATGGGGAGCACCACGCTTAGTCCAAAATTACGTCATAAACCTGACATAAATTTTACCTAGCAGACAAGTTCCGAAGTGACGATCGGAGCTAAGTCGAAAATAGTTACTGTGTTTAATGGTATGAGTCTGTATGTGTATGTGATATATTACACACTCTCACTCTTACCGCTCAACCCACTATCTATGCTTTAAGATGGTTAGCCGGCAATGAGTGTATTTAAAAGGATGGGAGCCGCTCATGACATTTTAGATTGAAAGCCTTTAGGCCATCACGCAAGAGAGCCATTAAAACGATGGTAAAATTGGTATAAGTTATAAAATGTACATAGGTAAAATATAGCCATAACATTAATATTTTGTGATGGTTGCTTAAATTCAAAAATTGCAGGCAAGCAGAGAGCACTCATTTTCTTCTAAAAAATCCATTTGGTCAATTTTTATTCGGATGGATAACTTCGACTTTGCTTCGAAATTCGCATGAATGGCCTGTGGCAATCTCTTTGATGTGGACAGACCGAGTAGTATGGTTTTCAACTAAGCCTGGTGTATCCGTGGAATAACCCCCACTCCACAGATTTAAGCCCCTGTAACTATTTAATTGGATATTTTCCGATATCAAGTTTTCGAGGAAAATTTGCGTTTCTGCTTTAAACGTACTTGATGAAACTAGGCCTACGCTTTGAAACTATCAGAGAATCAAGGATCTGGAAGGCATTTCCAGAGCACAGGAAAATGAACAAGGTGGAGGAGAGACGAAGTCAGACATCATCCACGTGCACAAAATGACTATGAGACACAACAAAATCAAAAATCAAAACAAGAAACAGCAATAATGATACACGATGAAAAAGTAACGGAATATCATTGCCAAAAATGGCGGATATCGAAATAAAAAACCGATATATCGAAAAAAATTTCGATATATCGACAGTTTTCTCGATATATCGATATGCTCAAGAAAATATCATATCGTATCGAATATCGATATTTTTGCTTCGATATATCGTATCGAATCGATATTTTAAAATCCCAATACCGCCCATCACTAGTGATTACCTCTTGCCACGAGTTCACCGTTAGCTAAGGACGAAGAAACACATGAGGACATGGTCTGCTACACACCTGAAACTGGGTCAGGGGCGTCAGAGGTCGACGTTACCCTGCTGTCAAACTCAGAGGCGTCGGTTGGGGTAAGGCTTGCAGCACCAGCCCCACCTTGAATTCTGCTCCAGCAGTTCTAACTAAAATCAAAACAATGAGGCCAGTTAAATATAAATTATTTTTTTTAATGTAACACAGTGAATAAAACGTATTTTGCGAAAGGGCCTGCCAGTCCTTCCACCCTATCGATGATGGTTACTACGTATTTACTATTTATAGCTCTTGCTTTATCCAACCACTCACTCCTTTTGCCTGGGGAATGAAATGTCATTGGTCACGGCTGAAGCCGCAAACTAAGTTCCCACAAGTAGAATAGGCCACACGCCCCATGATGCAGCTCAAGACTTACTATGGCGTACTTACTTCCAAGACCTATGCAAACAGGCCTTAGTTTACACTAGCTGGGACTGCAGCTGCAGTCTCGCTAGCTATTGTATTCGTGACGTAGGCCCCTTGGCCTCGCTTGAGATGTTCTTCGTAAACTGTTATCAGCTCTCACTCACACCCTCCCACCACAATTTTTTTTCCGGCGGCACCATGCATTGCGCGTATATTATATAATATATATGTACATTATAGTAAATAGGTCGTCCTTTCGAGCCGAATCGGCTCATTTGGCCGCAGCTTATCCCGGATTCTATAGCAGGAATAGAACAGTGGCAGATTTTATTCATCACTCTTTGAATAAGATGCAAGTCTATTGTAGAGTACTTTTCCAGCTAAAGCTGTACCATTTCACCTGGGTCGAGTGATTGGCCTTACTTATAGATAATGAAGTTCAGTTGATTTATATCCACTTTTGTCATGCATCTGCACTATTTACATGTATAATTCATTTTGGCTTTTTACATGCATATTTGACTGACTGTTGAAACGTCCTTTTTTTCTGAATATTATGTCCGATCGCGGCAAGCCCCACCGTCCTCACAACCCAAACGACGCCTCTGGTCAAACTCGGCCGAGTCCACGTTGATGATCTGCTTACTCTCTCTCTCTCCGTGTCAGTAGTATCAGACATGCGTATAATTTTCTTTGCAACTGTGTCTGTGTTGGTTCCACTTGATCCTATCTGTTGTTTTGTTGTCAGGTGTTGGGTTCTTCTTGTCATGTCTCTTCGTTGTTGTGATGGGGACTTTTGGTGATAGCTCACGGCAGGGGTCGACTGATGACTTGGCTTTGCACTACCAGTGTCGGCTATGGTAGAGTCGAATCGAATAACGAGAGTAGTCCGATCTCAAAATCCAGTCAATTGTTATGGTGAAAGGGACGATCCTTGCAATACGCCGTTAAAAATCGTATCCAGAGTCTTCGGTAGTCCGAATACTTGCTTGATGGTGTCGTGCGTCCTCAGAAAAATTAGATAGGGGTGGATTTCATCGGAGCTCTCTCAAGCCCAGCCGTCCTGCTTGAGATCAAAACCAGAAGACCTATGTCACGATGTATGGCTGATCCAGTTCAACTGATGCTGTTGATGTTGCACCTGGAACGTTTTGACAGGAACTATTCCCCCAATTTGTGAGGTGTTCAGCACGTTTGCCATGCTGCATACCAGTCAGCATGCATACGGAACCGGGCGTTGGAGTTCCAGCTTCAAGAGGAGAATCCTTCTGAATGGGGATGGAAACAAAAAGGAGACTGCAGGAGTATCCTGTGGTCTGTGCTCCCCCAAGTTGCTCAGAGTAGCCAGCAACACATGAAATGCCAGTGTCGCGGACGTTGCAAATGGTATAGATACAGTTTGAGCTGCACGGTGACGTGCAGCCGCACCTGCTCAAAATAAAGTGTCTTTATTTGGAAAGAGCAATGCCGAATTGGAATGAACATGTTCAGCTTGGTCATGATAATGATTTGACATGTCCCATACATTAGTTTGCTAAGCTTATTGCTTGTTCATTTCCATTGTCATATTCTACAACGTTGTGGCTGTCGCTGGTCCAAGCGCTATCTAAAACAGCAGACCCCTGGTCCGCACGACAGCAAAGACATCTAGCGTTCATTTCAGAATTCATCACGGACATCCATCACATGGCTGGGAAGGATTCCAGACTTTATCCAAACTCCCCTCGCCTTGTCGAGCACTACTAAGCATAGAAATCCGCCCTATACCACAAGAAACAGGGATGCTTTGCGACGTGTTTACGCCGATCGCCACAATGTAATATTTACGATGTAACATCTTGTTAAAAATCAGTAAAATCAGCAAAAATCAGTGTTTTATAGCTTTTCATTGATTTTAAAGACTTCCTTTTGTCAGATTTGAATTCTTCGTTGTGAAAATGTCAGAAACGGTTTTGATATCTTCAAAATCGGATAAGAAGAATGATAGATAAACCAAAGAGCCTAATTAGATGAAGCGAATGGCTGCCATCTTGGAAAATGGCTACCATTTTGGATTATTTTTGTGTGTGGCTAGCGGTTTTTTTTTCTGAAACAACAGTCCAAAAATAATGTGCATGCCAATTTTGGTGCTTGTATGACAATGTGAACGATTTTTCACATATCTGCCACGCCCCACATTGACAGCAGAGGACACTCAAACGGTGGTCGTTGACAATAATTTCTGTGGAAGAGAATATCCGTATCAAGTTAACATTGTAGATTTCCCAGGAACAACTCTCATCATCATCATCATCATCATCATCATCATCATCTTCGTATTCATCATCATCAAGTATCTTGTCTGATATTCTTTTCTTTCATAAGAGGCTTTCATAAATGAAGTGCAGTTCATTGTGTTATTGGCTGCCTACGTGTCAAGACTGTCTACGTATTTTATACGCTGGAGTTCCCTGTCTCTTTGTTCTTTAAATTTTCCCTTCATACGTATATCTTCTATCCCTCCCTTCCTGTAAACATGGCCTATAAATTGCATCTCTCGTGTTCGTATTGTTTTCATGAGGGATCTTTCAACATTCGCCATTTTCAGCAATTCTTAGTTTGCTTTCTTTTCTATACATGATTTTTCAACATCCTTTTTATAAACCACATTTCTGTTGCTTCCAATCTTCTTTTAATATTGTTGCTGACTATCCAGCACCACTCATCCATATAGAAAAACTGACCATATGTAAGCCTTCAATATTCTGAATTTGTGTCCAATTTAATGTTTATGTTTGTCATGACTGGCGCCAGCTTTTTGAACTTTGGCTGAAATATTCGTGTTTGTTTTATTTCTGATATACACCTTTCATCTCATGTAATCATACAGCCAATGTTCTTGAACTTGTTTAGGTCTACTTGTTTGATCCGTTTGTCATTGCGTTGTATATTGCAAGGTGGGGCCTGTCTTTTTGGATATGGTGATAGTCTCCGTTTTAAAAAAGAATTGTTTAATGTCAAGCCTTTTCTTGTGCTTTCTTCTGTCACAACCTCTAGTAGTTTCTGAAATTGGCTTCTGAGTTTGCAATTAAAACCGTATTGTCTGCATACCTCAGTGATTAGTGTGATATCCACCAACATCTATTCCATCATGATCTTCAATATTTCTTAATATCATCTCATTATAAAGGTTGAAGAGAATCGGGGACAATACAACCCTTGTCGTACTCCTCTTCTGACTGACTTTTTATCGCTATATTCTTTATCTACTATCACTGTGGCCATCTGATTCCAGTAGAATTACTTAAAACTCTGTGGTCTTTACTATCAATGTCCAATTGGTCTTACATTTTTGTAACTATGGAACACCTCATGAAACTCTTAATTCCATCACAAAATTGTGATTTTGGTTTTTTAAGTGTCACCTTGCAACATCCCTCTCATGGTGATGTTCAAATTTACTATTATTTTTCTTATGATTGTGAAGATGATGATGATGATGATGATGAGGATGATAATGGTGATGATGATGGTGATGATGATGATGATGATGATGATGATGATGATGATGATGATCATGATGATGATCATGATGATGATTATTATTATTATTATTATTATTATTATTATTATTATTATTATTATTATTATTATTATATTATTAGTATTACCGGAGGATGATGATAATAATGATGATTATGATGATGATGATAATGATGATGATACTCTTTCTCTTCTCGTGGTATAGATAGTGGTGATAACCAGTGAAGAAACAGAAGACAATGTAAAAATGATCACCTTAGTGGAGGATGAAGAGGGTGATTATTTTATTTTTTTCTAATAAATTACGTTCTCTCTCTCTCTCTCTCTCTCAATTTCGCCATTTCTAACTCCCGCTCTCTGACATGTTTCCTTCTCATTTTGTTTAATAATTTCACCTTTCTGCTTACTTTGGGATATCGCTAATGAAATCACGAGGATATCCCTAATTCGCAACGATCTGTAAGTAATTAATTTAATATTAGGCCGCTGTATGGTGATTGCCAAAAATTGCAGTCAGATTAGCCTGTATCCAAATGCAGACTATTTGCTTTATTATACTATTCGGCCACCGACCACTTTTTTTTGTTAAAAGAGTGGCATGTCAAGCTGGAAAAATATGCCGCTAGCATAATCTGGTCTAGAGCTGAGCGGGAATCCAGAATCAGGTTTGGATAACCTGTTATATTTTCTGACTTAGATATCCATTTTATAGTCCTGAACTGTTTCGACCCAGATTTCGAGCTGGATTTTGAATTGCTTTCGCTATCTAGGCATAGATCAACACGCGTGATCCAAATCTCAGTAAAGACAAGTCTCCTCTTCTTCTCCCTCCTCAGCCTCTCTTCGTGTGTCTCGCGTCGCACGTGAGTGGCCATATAGCATAGGCCCTATATTGCGCACGCTGTGACAAAGCTCTTACTCTCCAGCATGAACAATCTAAATTGTATAACCAAATCAGGGAGTTGGTCTCAGATCTGTATCGCCTTGCTTTTGCCACCACCTAAAATCCGAGTCAAGATCCAGTTATGCAGCTATTTAAATTAGGGTAACTCAGATATCCAGTTCATCGAAAACTAAGTCTCTGGCAAGCACTTACCTCGTCCGTAAGCGTACGGTAACTCATTGACACTTGGCCAGGCGTTTGGTTTTTTATATCATTTTACTTCACGTAACTTATATTGAATGGGTACTTGGCTGAGGCAAAGAATGATCTTATTGCGTGATACACCTACCAGTGAGATGGTCAGATCCTCCTTTCTTGTCTGAAAGACCCTGGCAACGCGCCAGGATAGCTAACAATCTCAATCTTAAGACTTTCACCGGTTTCTAAATTCTTCTTTTTTCTTTGCGAATGCTGTTCTGCAAGAGTGTATTTTCTATTGATTGAGTAACTGCTACGTTAGGCCGATGAGAAGTACGTTTATAATGATTTTATTTATATTACTAATCATGGTTAATGAGACATTGCAGTAATAAAAAAAAGAAATCATCAAATACCTTCCTTGCTAAGACTTGTTTATTAGCTGATTTGCATGTAGTATAATGAAATGTTGACATTTACTGAATTACTTATTGTTATTATCATCAAGTCCTTCATTCAACACTTTGCATATGGCCTTTCGTATTTCAGGGCTGGAGAGGCAAACGACTATTTTTCCATTTATTACAACAAGCCTTACAACCGTATTGGACCATTTGTCATTGGAGTGGTGACAGGTTTTCTTTTATTCAAGTCTCAGTTCACTGCACGATTGAAAAAGGTATGTGCTCTCATATTGCCATCAAAACCAACGGCAAGTTTGGATTCGTAGTTGGTCATGAAATTCGAAAATACATTAAAAAGATAATTGTATTAAACGTTTAAGATGGGTTATAGAGACCTTAAATTGTATTAGTTGTAGAAGTGATGTTTCTCAATATTTCTGTAATTGATATACCCATCTTAAGAGATCTTATTCTTAACCATTAGAAAGCGCAGTCCTGTATCAATTAATTCCTGATGAAGAAAAAAGTATCCGCTGGCTCCCGGTGATCACAATGAAACACTTTGTGGACTAACAGTTCTTCTCAGTTTTTAATGAAAATGTACAAAGAAACAGATTACTATTTCATAGGCTCTTGGGATGTTACAATAATTAAATACAAAGATTTGTAGGTAGTATAGCTATATGGGTTTTAACTGAGGAGTCTACGTTTACCTTTTTACCTCTCAAACCTTGTTTTCTCATCCTGTTCCAAAACCTATGTTTACTTTTAGTCTGTGGTAGTTCTTGGGTGGATAGCGGCATCGGCGATGGCTGTATTTGTAGTGTTCGGATTCTACGGTCATACGACAGTGAGCACCCTTCACAGCATTGAAGTCCGTGCCTTTTACAACGCTTTGCATAGGATTGCATGGGCAATTAGCATCTGCTGGGTTACCTTCGCATGTGCTCATGGATATGGAGGTATGGTTTTTACACTATGACAAAGTATAGTAGTCCTAATTATAACCTGAAATATTTTGCATAATATCATATTAAAGTTCAAGTTACAGAATGAGAGGCCTATTCTCGTACTATCTTTTAAAAAAGATTACGCACGGGAGATTAGTAGGTTTCTTTGGCTCTAATAAATTTTCGCGTACGTAAATGGTCTTAAAGACTGTGGTATCATCTATGCAGCGATGTTTGATGCATTATCAGAAAGCTAACTTGGAGACTTTTCCTAAAATTAACGTGTGTTTTGACACAACCAGGTAACAACAAATTGTTTTTAATTCGAGACATATATGCAAATTACATCTCCCTTTATGTGGACAGATTTTCTGGTTGCCAGTTCGGATTTGTGTTTGTTGTCACAAAAAGCATGCTGCAAAAATGAAAGTCGGAAATTCAATATTATGGTCAAGGAGAAAAAAACAATCATGGCCCTTAGGACATCAAGTTTAACTGTATAGATGAAGAAAATGAGGAGGAAGACATTCTTTTCGTTGTGCAAATTTATTAATTTTGCACTTTTGGGATTATTTTGCTGATTTTGAAACATTTTATAGAGGTTTGGATTATTGTTAAAAAACTTTGTGGCAATTGTGCTATGATATGTTAATTCTAAATCACGCAAAGAAAACGTAGGTCTGATAACTACTCCCTAGAAACATCGAAAAAGAAATGGCTTAGAGATAACTTTGTTATCTCAAAAGCAGAGAGTCGTAAGAATAACAATTCAAAGCACAAAAGACAATCAAACTATTCGGTACCTAATAACTGAGCGCAATGTAATTCCACACACAATTGATACAAAAGGCAAACCAAACGAAAGAACGATGAAATAAATAAAGAAAAGACAGACAGCGTAACTAATGCAGAAAGCTATCTTGCAAAGTTTAAATTCACTAAAGTATTGAACCAGAAGCAATTCGAAAATCCTAAGGTCGAAGGCACAAACGGGAAATCAGTTCAGAGATGAAACGAAATCTTAAACGTTGTCTCACATCACTTTATGTTTGAAAATAGCGATACTAACAAAATCCAGTTATTAAAATAGCCTTGAATTTAATAAGATTTTTAAAAAGCAACGTTCTTTCCCGCGAAGTCGAGGTTTTTGTTTTATTTGTACTGTATAAATTCATAGGATGACAGTCATGATGTAACGTATTAATCGTGGGAAGTGCAACAAGTCAACATTGATTCCATTTCTCTCGGAGGTCAGAGATAGCAGGCTTCTAAAACCCCTTGACATAGTGACACAAGAGCTACAAATATCATATATTACTTGTGTCATGAGTACAAATATGAATGTTTGGTATTCAAATTGTATGAAACTGGCTGATGCTGAATGTCTTGTAGCTTTGCATGTCTAATAAACGGGATGTTGCTTGTTCCGGATTGATCAACACAATACGCCGCCTTTTTGTTTGTCATTGCCATCCTAAAAATGAAGGTCTGGTATTGTTTTCCCCACGTGTTCATCTCACCACATGGTGTCAGAAGTTTATTTTGTTTATCGTCTGCAAAGTATCAGACCAGACTTGATCTAGAGATCTAGACTGCATGAAAATAATATCTAGATCTAGATCTAGAGTCTAGAGGACATGGTGTCAGAAGTCACTAATTGGACATTTATGTAGACCTAAACTCAAATAGATCTAGAGGTAAGCTAGACCTTGATGTAAAATCCAAAGTGGATCTAGATCTAAATCTAGACCCTATTAGTTTAAAGGATGGCAAAGTTTCACCCACCGCAAGCTCTTGACTTTACCCGACCGTATCTTTGGCCTGAATGGAAAGAACGTTTCCTACGATTTCACACAGCCACAAAACTATATTAATTAGAGGCTGGCGATGTACAAGCGAGTAGCTTAATTTATGCAATGGGGTGGGAAGCAGACAAAATTTTTGCGTCACTTGAGTTTGAAACAGTTGCCGAAGGTCAGCCAGATCCAATAACTGATTTTGACACTGTCCTGCGAAGGTTTGACACTCATTTGTTCCAAGACGCAACGTAATTCATAAAAGGGCGAAATTCTACACTCGCCAACAGCAACCTAGTGAATCAGTTGAACAATTTTTGAGAAGTATAATAGAACTAAGTGGCAGAAGCATCTTTTCAAAGCTTGATGCACGGAGCGGATCTTTTCAGCTTCAGTTGGATGATGAGTCATCAAAACTGACTATGTTCATCACGCCATTAATAAGTCGCTACCTCTACCGCAGATTGCCGCATGGAAACACAAGCGTACCAGAAACCTTTTAGCGCACGGTAAAGAGCATCCTGAGCGACCAACCAACCACTCATAGTTTGTTTCTTTGATGATATTTTGGTGTTTAGTAACAGTAAGGAAGATCACAAGGTGCATCTGGAAGCAGCATTGAAGAAACTGAGAGATGCAGGTCTCAAACTGAACCACAAGAAATGCGAGTTCAACAAGAGTGTTCCTTGGCTACTGGATCAGTGCAGCCAGGATGTCGATTGATCCATCTAAGGTGGAGGCAGTCACCAGCATGCCAGATCCAACGAACTTCAATGACCTATGACGTTTCATCGGAATGGTGAACTTTCTGTGTCGTCGCATTCCAAATCTGTCCATCATCATGCAGCCTCTGACAAAACTGCTTGAGAAAAAGTTTGCGTGGGGATGGGGAACACAGCAAACACAAGCAGTCGCAGAGCTCAAAATCTGATTACAACAGCACCTACATTAGCCTTCTATGATCCAAACATACCAACTTCAGCTCAGATGCGAGTTCCTATGAGATTGGTGGAGTATTACTCCAACAGCAACCAGGCAACACGCTTCGTCCAGTGGCATACTGCTCTTGAACTCTGTCTGCGACAGAGAGACGTTATGCACAAAGAGAGAAAGAGTGCTTAGCGGCTGTTTGGTCTTGCGAAAGGTTTGACCGTTACCTCATCGGACTTGAAACATTCACGCTTGAGACTGATTACAAGCCCCTGGTACCGTTCGTGAACACGAAAGATCTATCGGACACGCCACTCCGATGTCAGCACATGCTCATTCGCCTGGCACTCTTCAACATCCATGTTCAGTACACAAAAGGCAAGAATATGTTTGTTGCAGATACGTTGTCCAGAAGTCCGCTGAATAGAGCAGAAGAGCATCTGCAGAATGACGTACAAGCAGAGCCTGTCGACGCAGTGACATCATCATGGCCGCATCAGATGCCTACCTCGAAAGAATCCGAGAAGAAAGTTCGAAGGATGTGTGCCTACGGACAGCACTACAGTACACAAGGACAGGTTGGCCACAAAACAAGTCAAATGTCATGCTTGCTGCCAGAGACTTGTATGCAATTCGAGTTGAGCGTATGGAATGATATCTTGGTAAAAGGGAACAAAATAGTAATTCCCAAACCCATGAGAGCAGAAGTCATGCAGAGAATCCATATCGGACAAATGGGAGTAAACAAGTGCCATGAGAGAGCAAACCAAGCAGTTTGGTGGCTGTATATCACTCAAGACATCAAAGATTGTGTAAGCCGTTGCCGTTTTTGTTTTGAGAAACAGGCATCTCAGCGAAAGCCGCTACTACCATCAGAACCTTTTCAACGCATTGCAATCGACATCTGCGAGTACAAGAACGCACACTTTACTGTCGCCTTTGACTATTACTGAGTTAAATTGACATTGTTCACATCACAAGTATGACATCCCAAGCTGTGGTGGGAAAGACGAAAAATCTGTTTGCATATCACGGTATCTCAGAGATGGTGATTTCGGACAACAGAACACAGTTCTCTTCTGCTGAGATCCAAAAGTTCGCAATAAAGTGGAACTTTAAGCATATCACCACAATGTTAAAGCAAAATGATGCCTTTACCGCACTCCTATCTTACCGTGCATTCCTGATCCCTCAACATGGTGCTGGCCCAGATGAGTTGGTGTATGGACGAAAGCTCCGAACAACATTGCCGATGTGCGTTACCCCCTTTTCACCGTACCCCCCGGTCACAAGAAAACAGATTCAGAATACCTCCCCCCCCCACTCCCGCCCGGTATGCTGTAACTATTTTCAGTATACTCCCCGGTATGCTGACAGTCGATTTCCGGTTACCCCTACTATTTTAAGGTTACCCCCCCCCCTTTTTTTATTTTCCTAGCATTTGGAGGTACAGGAAGTACTTTACGACGGGATCGAGAAAATGGTGTCAGTCTGTCTATGTTTTTGTTTGTGTGTCTGTGTCTGTGCGTGTGGTCGTGTGCGTGCGAGTGAGTGCATGTACTACTAATGCTTATACGACCACCACTGCTGCTTTTGCTGCAGCTGAGGCTACTACAATTCATATGATTTTCAACAATCTTTAACCATCATCACCATCATCACAAGAATTCACATGGTGTAAGTAAATGAATATATACGTATGTAAGACTGACAGACGGACAAGCAGAGAGAGAGAGAGAGAGAGAGAGAGAGAGAGAGAGAGAGAGAGAGAGAGAGAGAGA